>MDKF010667728.1:0-17124 GCA_026770625.1 Nicotiana glauca
TTCACTTTCTTGGAATTCTTATCGTGCGTACTTGATTCAGCTTGAGATATAACTCTTGAAATTACTTCCACACGTTGGTATGCGCACATGAGTGCTCAGTATTAGATGTGCCTTGATGGCTTGTAATTCCCCGATCGAAGGGCGAGACGTGATCTCTGTGAGTTTGATGTTAGGCTAGTCTGGAGGACTTGAGGCCTGATACTTGCCTATGGCTTGAGCACCGAAGTGCTGATTGTGCGAGCAAGTATTTTGAAATTACATGTATGTTATTGTCTATATTAGTGGGAATGATGGCTGGATAGCTACGTGATGATTATGTTAGCACTGCGAGATGTATCTATATGACCTGGAAGTGACGAGAGAGGTCTACTGAATGATAGATGAACTATTAAGTGTATGATTTCCATTGTGATAGGATGTGTAGCCCTGAGTTATGGGCGCATGAAGAATCTTTTCATGTCTCCTATTTGGAGTGAAGTAAATTTCATGTTACGGTATGTGTTTAGACTCAGGAAGATTAAATGATTGTGCAATGTGTATGACAGTGGAAGGTATACAAAAATATTAACTAAAGGTGAAGCTAATGGGTAATTGGCTTATTGGGGGAAACTATTTGTCATACTAGTTAGATAAGTCTGGGAGCTGAGATCGTTTCTGTAAATGTATTATGACGAAATCTATGAGTCGAGGAGCCCACCTTGAAGGTAGAAAACATTAAGGAAAGAAAATTTTCTTACTTGGTTGAATAGCCCAATAATGGAGGATCGAAAGGTATTTTCTATGTGTTATGATTCAAATAGGTGCAATGCATGTCCATGTATCAATTTTGATAATATAATACATGTAATATTGAGATTAATGTTATTGATATGCATTGTGATGCTTTGTCAAGTTGTGTATGTCTTGTTAGGATGGTTTTGGTGATTCTCTGGCAGGTGGATAGGCCCAATTACAAAGGAGACTCTGCCGAAATGTTTGAAAAAATTGGGACTTAGTAAAAATTTGGCCGCCTAGAGAGTGGACTTGAACAATTCAAGGTGATTTTAAATTCCTTTACCAATCCAAGGTGATTTAAACAATTCAAGCTATCAATGGGTTCATAAATAATCCAAGTATAACATGCTTATGGGTCCTAACTAGCCGGACAATAGCATAATAGTAGCTACGAACGGACTCTCGTCACCTTGTACGCACGTAGTCCCCACATATAGGAGCACATAATCAATTATTTCACCTATGGGGACATTTACCTCTTACAAGGTTAGAAAGGAGACTCACCTCACTCCGAAGACTCATAACCGACATTCTACATTCCTCCGAAGACTTGCACCAACGCACAATGCTCCAAAACTAGTCAATGATTATACAAATCCATTAATATATGCTCAATTAAACTTTACAACCCAATTTGTAACAATTTCTAACCCCGAACGAAAAGTTGACAAAAATGCCCTTGGGTCCACGTGCCTGAAATCCGAAATTTCTCGAAGATAAAGTTTACCCATGAACTCACGAACTCAAATATATGATTTTCTCTTACTTCCATACTCAAAATCGTGGCTAAATTCCAATAATATAATTTTTTAGGTTTTCCACCAAAACCTCATTTTTATTTATAATAATTTTCATGCACTGATCCATACAAAATTGATGCATTTGACTCAAAATAGGTGGGGCTAACTTACCTTAACATTGATGACGAAAATCCCCTCTTGAAGCTCTCCAAAATCGCCCATACCAAGTGGGAAATGGGAGAGAAATGACCATCTCCCGATTTAAAATAACCTTTTGCCTCCAGGTATTTTCGCTTCTGCCGAAATATTTCCGCTTCCCCGGTCTCGCTTTTGCGGAAAAGATTCCGCTTCTGCGGTCACTGGGCTCCAGCCCAATTTCACTTCTGCTATCGCTTTTGCGGTTTTGCTTTTGCGGATAACCAGCCGCTTCTGCGGCTTCCACTGGACCTCCCATTTTCGCTTCTGCGATCCGCCTTCCGCAGATGCGGTCCCACTTCTGCGGAACCTTGACCGCATCTGTGGTCCACGAGCCGTCGACCATAAATCGCTTCTGCAGCTCCCCTTTTGCTTCTGCTGGGCCGCTTCTGCGGCTACCCAACCACAGATTCGAAAACAGCAGCAACCAGATCCTTCACCTATTCTTCAACTTCCAAATTTGATCCGTTAACCACCCGGAATCCACTCGAGGCCCCCGGGACCCCAACCAAACCTACCAACCAATCCCAACACACGTTACGGACTTGATCGATGCCTCAAATCATATCAAACAACTCTAAAATCATGAATTACACCCCGATTCAAGCTTTATGAACTTCAAAATTTCAAACTTCTACTTCCGGTGTTTAAACCTATCATATCACGTCCGATTGACCTCAAATTTTGTACATATGTCATATTTGACATTACGGACCTACTCCCACTTCCGGAATCATATTCCGACCCCGATATTAAAAAGTCCACTTCTGATCAAACTTCGCAAAAACTTTTAAATTTCTATCTTTAGCCAAATGTCTTCAAAATGACCTACGAGCCTCCGAATTCACTTCCGATCGCACCCCAACTCTAGAATCACCATACGGAACTATTCACAGTCTCGGAATCTCATACAGGCATCGATAACACTGAAATGCACTTCAAACCAAACTTATGAAATTTCTTCCAAAATGCCAACTTCCACAATAGGCGCCAAAACACTCCCTGGTTATCCAAAACTCAATCCGGGCATACTCCCAAGTCCGAAATCATCATACGAACCTGATGGAACCTTCAAATCCCGATTGTGAGGCCGTTTACTCAAAATTCCAATCCTAGTTCATTCTTTCAACTTTAAGCTTCCAAAATAAGAATTCTCTTTCCAAATTAACTCTACACTTCCCGAAATTCAATTCTGACCACACGCACGAGTCACAATACCTGAAATAAAGCTGTCACGACCCAAAATCCACTAAGGGTCGTGGTGGCGCCGGACACCTCTGTCAGGCCAGCCAACTAACTTATTAATTAATTCCTCTTTTAATACTTTTGAAAATCTAAGGTTTTTCCTTCCATTTTTATAAATAAAAGTTCACTACTAGAATTCAAATTTAAATAATAACAGTCAGTATAAATCTGTTGTAAACCATCCCAGAAACTCGGTGTCACAAGTACATGAGCGACTACTGATAAGAGAAATAAAATACAACATCTGCCCGGAATACAGTGGACAGAAAGTAAATACAGTACATTTGAATGAACTACTCTAGCTGCGGTCGTCTCAATGATGCAGCTCACCTAGTCCCAGCGTCATCCATGCTGCTACACTCAATAGGTTGCTAAAGGTGTATATATACCCGTGCAACCAAAAATACACAGAAGTGTAGTATGAGTACGTAATCAACGTGTACTCGGTGAGTGTCCCGCCTAATCCAGAAGGGGTAGAGACGAGATGGTCAACTTTGACACAATCTAATGGTCCAACGGTTATTTATTCTCAATATATATTTTTCTAACATGATTTTTATCTAGATAGAGGAAACAAGTAAACACGTAATTCTTTCATAGGAACTTTTCCAAGATTTCTTTTCATTATTAAAAAGATGATCTCGAGCCAGAGTGAGGCATGTAACGACTTAAATAAGTCTAGGAAGCAAATACAAGCATGCGCAAATCATACCGAGGCAACGGCCCGATCCAACAGAAATAAATGTGCACTTGCTGAAGGTCGAAGGCGTGCCTATAGATGCATCTATTAATCTGCCGAGGCGTTTGGCCCGGTCCAAAATAAACATACACAGATAGATAATCAGTCAAGGATTCAATATGGAGCAATTATCCAAAAAAGGCCAATTCTCTTTAGTAATTTGAGAAAACGAAGCTTAATTCTCTTTAGAAATCCATGTATTAATTTAATGTGATTTACTACCCCGCTCGCGAGTCATCAATACGACGCGGGTACACGTAAGATACATGCTCAGATAGCCAATTAGAATCTTATCGAGGAGTGATTATCCAAATAAGCAAGTTCTTAGTTTAACAATTCAGGAAATGATGTTTAATCTCTTTTTAAATTCGTTTACTAATCAAAGGTGATTTAAACCATCCAAGTCATCAATGAGTTCATAATTTGCTCAAGTATAACATGCTTTTGGGTCCTAGACTACCCGGACGATAACATAATAGCAGCTACGCACAGACTCTCGTCACCTCGTGCGTACGTAGCCCCCACAAATAGGAGCACATAACCAATTTAATTCACCTATGGGGTAAATTCCCCCTCACAAGATTAGAAAGGAGACTCACCTCGCTCCGAAGACTCATAACTGACATTCTACATTCTTGCGAAGGCTCTACTTGATGCATCATGCTCCAAAACCATCCAACAATCACGTAATTCCATTAATATACACTAAGGTACCCCATTATAATACAATTTAGGACAATTCCTAACCCCGAGCGAAAAGTTAATGAAAATGCCCTCGGACCCACGTGCCTGGAAATCAAAATTTTTCGAAGATAAAGATTACCCATAACCTTAGGAACTCAAATATATAATTTTCTCCTAATTCCATGCTCAAAAATCATGGCTAAATTCCAAGAACTAAATTTCTAGGTCTTTCTACAAAAACTCCAAATATTTCTACAAGATTTCATGCTTAAATCCATATATTTTTGATGTTTTTAACTCATAATAGGTGGGGATGACATACCTTATCATTGATGATGAAAAACCCTCTCTTGAAGCTCCCAAAAATCGCCCAAGCCATGAAAATTATGAGAGAAATTGCCAAAATCCGATTTTTAAAAAAACTCACTGCCTCCAGACTTTTTCGCACCTGTGGTCGTTGGCTCGCTTCTGCGCTTCCGCTTCTGCGGAATATGCGCCGCTTCTGTGGCTCCCCCTCTTGCCCAGCCTTTCCGCTTCTACGGCCCTCCGCTCACAGATGCGGTCTGCCTCTTCGAAAAAGAAAGTGCATCTGCGGATCCTGCAGCCCAAAACAAAAACCGCTTCTACGGTTCCCTCAACCGCTTCTGCGGTCCCTCTTCCGCAGAAGCGGAAATACCAGCAACAAGCAGCCTTTGCTCTTCAAAAATTCCATTTTCGATCCGTTAACCACCCGGAATCCACCCGAGGCCCCCGGGACCTCAACTAAACCTACCAACCAATCCCAAAACAAATTACGGACTTGCTCGAGGCCTCAAATCATGTCAAACAACGCTAAAACCATCAATCGACCCCCAATCCAAGCTTAATGAACTTTGAACTTTTCAACTTCTATTTCCAATGCTTAAACATATCAAATCACATTCGATTGACCTCAAATTTTGCACACAAGTCATATTTGACATTACGGACCTACTCCAACTTTTGGAATTGGATTCCGACCCTGATGTCAAAAAGTCAAGCTCCGGTCAAACTCCTAAAAAACCTTCAAATTCTAACTTTAGCCAAAATTGCTTCAAAAGGACCTACGGACCTTCGAATTCACTTCCGATCGCGCTCCCAACTCCAGAATCACCATACGAAGCTATTCCCAGACTTGGAATCCCAAACGGACATCGATAACATTGAAATGCACTCCAAGCCAAACTTAAGAAATTCCTTTTAAAATGCTAACTTCCACAATGGGCGCCAAAACGCTCCCGGTTTATCAAAAACCCAATCCGGGCATACGCCCAAGACCGAAATCATCATACGAACCTGCTGGAACTTTCAGATCCTGATTCCGAGGTTGTTTACTCAAAATTCCATTCCTAGTTCATTCTTTCTAATTTAAGCTTCTCAAATGAGAATTTTCATCCAAATTTAACTCCGATCTTCCTGAATTTAAATTCCGACCATGCGAACAAGTCACAATTCCTGAAATGAAGTTGCTCATGGCCTCAGACTGCTGAACGACGCGCTAGGGATCGAAACGACCGGTTGGGTCATTACATTCTCTCCCACTTAAACATACGTTCGTCCTTGAACGTGCTGAGAACTATACTGAAGTACTCTAAAATTGATGTTTAACTTCTCATGCACCTCCCCGTGCTACCACAACTTAGCTGAGCACATTGGCTCGATAAATTCTGAAGATATTCCCTTTTATTCAAGCAAATAAGCCTTAGAGCCCAATTCCAACATCCGGAATTCTATGTCAGGCCTGTTTCCAACATACGATCACCGTATCAATCACTATACGTTGTACTCAAACATGACTGCATAACTCTGCTGAATTCATACTCTGCATCATTTTACTCATAGGACCACGATAACATTTCTGTTTAAATTAATCGAAATTCCGTGAATCCGATGCTCCCATTGCACCTCATGACCTACATAGGTCTTACTCTAACTATTACAATACCGCCATAAAGGATGAGATGTCGAAATTCATAATCAACTGCCGAGTCAACCAACCATTGAGTCTATACTTCTGACAAGAAACATTACCACATTCTGAACCAAATAATGATCTTCGCTCCTTAATATACTTCATATAATCAGATTGCACTGATCCTAAATCCCACAATCTCATCTTACCTAGTATGAACTGCTCAGGCATTAAGCCACTCCGAATGCGATCGCAAGTCTCATATGACTCCACAATGTGCCAATAGGCCACCAATCCAAATGCAACACAAACGAAAATCGAACTCTGGAAGGAATTACCTAACCCCCGCACTAATATGGACTTTCCTTAGAAGATAGGAAGCGAAACACACAAAACAAAAAAAATAACACATAGAGGACCAGACTCGACATCACACTGTTGCGGCACGCAACCAGATCCAAATTGCATACCCATGGCGGCGTGCCACCCGATCCACACATAGATCTCACATAAGGAGATTGCATTTCGAGCTAAATCTGCTAGTTACAATAAAAATATTGAATTTTGATCGTAAGCATGCTATGTGCATAATACCATCCCTGAGAAAACACATAGCGTTATAGGCTACAAAACTCAAACACAACTGAGGTTCGATACAAAATCTAAATCTCAAGAGCCATCCTGCTCACCTAACATCATCGCAACGCGGAACCTCAACACATACACAATTTCTTAGGCCGTCTCAAAACTCACACGACGCAATGCATCACTACCTGGGATAGCTGATGACAAAATAACACCTCGACTGTTCCTCCATAGGGAACGCTCGCTGAAATGAACACAACTGGCCTGATACAAAGCCATGTTCACAAATAAATCAATCCACTGATCTCAAGCCGATTTCTAATGTACCAACTTGGCCAATGACCTTTCAAAGGTCCATAGTAACCCTCTTTTGCCTCACATCACGTAAGAATAACCATCATAACTGGAGCAACCTCCTTAGTTCATAACCCAATATACAAAGTGCCCTCCAGGCATAAATTCTCAAATTAATGACATTACCACAATCCTCATACTTGGTTTAAATCTTTAGCCAATTAAGTGACTACATGTCACACTTATACGATCTCCCCGCGGGACACGCCCCCACAATCTTCCGAAATAAATAACGGGTCCGCACATCTAAACCATCGGACGTACTAACGTTGAAAAGCGATCCAGAATCCTTAACTGGGATGCAAAACCTCTTCCTCAACACATCGATCTCAGGTAACACTGAGGACAATTCCAATTTACTCTAATCACTCAAACCCTTTCCGTGCTCATCCGAGCCCGTGACATCCTTGTCAACACTGAACTGCAACCTTGATCCTCACTTCGTATTTCCATGCTACTCACTGCACCCAACGTGCCAACATACGATAGAATACGATTTTCATCAAAACTCCAAATTCATTAATATTTTAACACTTCAGCATATACGAAATTTCCACTTAAATCACTTCAGGAGAATCATAGCAATACACTGGTAATTTTCCATAACCGTAGAATGTGCAAATCTGCAAGTAGTGGTCCAAGCCACCATAGCCCTTCTGGAATCTGCTTCCACATAACAAGCCACAACAGAAGAATGCCCCTGATCAATCATCAATCACAATGGCCGACAACCCTCACAAATACCCTCACAATTCATACACGTAACTTGATCTCTCGGACCGAACTGATCACTAGCCCCAATATGCCAATTCAACTATGGCTAGTCAATTTACCTTCTTCCAATTCCTCCTTGCTTGCCTTAAAAATAAGACTAACTCCATTTAACACATAACATACTCCATCTATACTCACCCCGAGTGTCCTTGAATCACGAGACCAGGCTGTCTCAAATCCCACAAACTATTACATATCTTTAAGATGCTACACCACAAGTCAAAATTTCATAGAACATTCAGGGCACCTTCTCATAAGCTGCTACAAAGCTTGATTCTTAGTGGTACTTATAGGCTCTAAATCATCGGGCACCACACTTTAACTTCTGAATTCACTGGGACCATTATTGAGAGCCACCCGCTCTGACTTGGTCCTGAACATAACTCACTCCATAGATCTTATAGCACACGAATACTCTCTCGGCGAGGCACCTGGCGAAAATCACTTTCTCTGAAACTTGGATTCATACAAGGCATAAATCCTGAACCTTTTTCCAAGTCCGGACATGAGCCAATAAGGCCAACCATCGCATGCCTCCAACAATTCATTTGCTCGAATTACCACTTATGGTCTTTTCTCATAGCTGAAATAATCCATCAATATGCGAATAACCAGAAATCACGCAAGTAGTTAATCATACCGCCCAATAACAAGCGGTGGGATTCTCCCACTTATCTTGAAGCCATCATTTCACCATTCATGAGTTCGCCCAACCTTTTTTACCTCTTATTGACATAACCTCCCGTCATAAGTTATCAAAATTTCTCGGAATCTTCCTGTCAATCCCTATCTTTCATATTCTGACTCATTAACCACATTCGCACGACCGATCTCTTTGTTGAACAACCAATATAATTCTTTGCAGAAGCTTCGCCAACCACACGACCGCTAACCTGCCCACGGGGAATAACCCACCTAGGGGTATCACCTACCGATATCTTCCCACGCCACTGCACGGGGTACATTCCCTATGACACCAATAGCCCATCCTGAGTCCGAGCTCACCTTCCAGTTGCACAAGCCCATACGACCCTCGCGGACTTCAATTAACTGTGCGGAAACATCCTTCCAATTCAGGGTTATGCTGCACCCTCCTCCATTTCAAGCAGCTCATTTCCGCCATATCAATCTTCTGCAGCATAATAGCCCATAATTCACATCATACCTACAGGATTCAACCACGAATCATTAAAATCCCCCAATTCGATCCTAACTCGCTTTAAGGCACGTAGTCATCCTACTACCAAGCCCATATGCAACCCTCGCCACTCTCCCACTTTGGCGGAACTCATCTCTTTAATTAACCACTCGACCTTGCTCCTCATACTAGGCCTTCCAAAAGTTTTAAACACCACCTGATACTTCCCACATGTCCTTCCTCATACTTTACTGCTCAATTGTTGCCTTAAATGAAATCTATCTTCGTGGCACTTGAATCCACCATTGCTGCTAACTTTAAACCTTTCCAAAGGTCATCTTTACCGACCCGTCAACATTAGAAATCCTGATTCTATCTTAAACCACTGCACCATGCGATATCTGACAGTCGTAGCTCCAATACTAGTTCACAATATCTTGCCATAAAGGCGAATTGTAGCAGATTATAATCATCGACAAACTTAGTACGTCTAATTAGGACGACAGCACCTCAATGGAGAGGAGAACTCCACCACGTTTGCAATTACCACGTTTCATTACTTCCACCAGTCCCCATCTGACCATCCTTAGTTTGATTGACTTTCCCCTGTCGGGAATAAAACACTGAATCCCTTGATTACATGCTGAGTAAACCTCCCTTCAATTCATTCACTGCCCTGACACGTGGGCAAACGTCCCACCATCACAACAACACTGCGGAATAATCGCTCATACGCATCCTGGCAAGCGGTGCCTAGCCTCAAGGCTCTTAGAAGTTCTGTTACTGAGCTGAAACAATAGAATATCCCTCCAAAATACGACTATAATAGTCCAATCAGCTATACCGGGAAAATCATCCAGCACCACATTTGTAGTGCCATTACAATCCTTCAATTTTCGATTTATAACAAGCGCTCGCGTAAGATTGAGTAGGAAGAAATCAAAGGCATAACCCTCAAAGGAATCGAACCGCACGAAAAGGAATCAAGAAGGGAAGTACTCCTAATAGCCCTGTAGCCTCCCAAGGATAAGTACAGACGTCTCCATACCGATCCGCGAGACTCTACTAGACTTGCTCATGACTCGTGAGACTGACGGGAACCTAGTGCTCTGATACTATGTTTTCACGACCCTAAATCCACTAAGGGTCGTGGTGGCGCCGGACACCTCTATCAGGCCAGCCAACTAACTTATCAATTAATTCCTCTTTTAATACTTTTGAAAATCTAAGGTTTTTCCTTCCATTTTTATAAATAAAAGTTCACTACTAGAATTAAAATTTAAATAATAAGAGTTAGTACAAATCCGTTGTAAACCATCCCAGAAACCTGGTGTCACAAGTACATGAGCGACTACTAATAAGAGAAATAAAATACAACATCCGCCCGGAATACAGTGGACGGAAAGTAAATACAGTATATTGGAAGGAACTACTCTAGCTGCGGTCGCCTCAATGATGCAGCTCACCTAGTCCCAGTGTCATCCATGCTGCTACACTCAATAGGCTGCTAAAGGTGTATATATGTACCTGTGCAACCAAAAATGCACAGAAGTGTAGTATAAGTACTTAATCAATGTGTACTCAGTGAGTGTCCTGCCTAATCCCGAAGGGGTAGAGACGAGAGGGTCAACTTTGACACACTCTAATGGTCCAACGGTTATTTATTCTTGTCACGACCTAATTCCCAAACCCGGTCGTGATGGCACCTCTCGTGAAGACAAGGCCAGCCAACGGAAACAACAATACCTCTTTTAACAGTTACTTAGCATCATTAAGTCTAAAATATGGATAATATAATCATAAGTGCGGAATGCCCGAAAATTGGGGTGTCACAAGTCATGAGCTACTACAGAGTCTACTAAATACAACTACAAAGCCAGTAATATATAGAATTGAATTTAGAGTCAAAGGAAGAAGTTCGGTGCCGCGAACGCTGGCTGTCACCTTGCTCAGCTACGATATCAAAATCTTCAATCATCTCCAGACCCGCTACCGGGTGAACAATACCTGCAACTGCACGCGAGGTGCAGGGAGCAAAGTGAGTAATCCAACTCAGTGAGTAATAAAAATAAATAATGACTGAAAGCGTGAAATCTCATAAAGGCACAAATAATGCTATCTCAAGCAGTATAATCAGTTACGCAATGAAACCGTGAAGTGTCAGATAAATCTCTTTTAAAACAGTGAAGACAAATAATTTCAACAAGTAAGAAATAATAAGAAACCTGCCCCTCGGGCTCAATATCAAATCTCTCAGTACAGTATTAGCCCCACGGACTCACTCCCAACTCACCTGGGTACCCGCGCTCACTGGGGTGTACAGACTCTGGGAGGGACCCTTACGGCCCAAGCGCTATATAATCATAAGGCCTTAAAGCCTTCTCACATCACACACGAGGCCTGAAAGCCTCCTCACATCACTCAACATATCCTCACATATGGCCATCGGCCTCAATCAGTCCAGAAAATAATCACAAGCCCCTTGGGCATCAGTAAAATAATGGTGCTCAGCTCAAACCACATTAGAAATATCCTTTAAATCTCAAGTTGAGTATAAATGTAGTTGAGTTCATGAAACAGTATAATTCAGTTGGACTGAGTTCCAATAATATTTCAATTAGTGAGGAAAATAGTGATGAAAATTCACAAAGGATTTCAAATAGACGGCACGAATCCCAATTATGGAAATAAGCCCAAATCATGGTGAAAAACAATAAGTCTTTATCAAATACGCGGTAAAATATCAACCTGGATGGACCAAGTCACAATCCCCAATAGTAAATGACTCCGCGCTCCTCATACATCGCGTATTTCCTCTCAACATAGCATTACGTTGTGCAAATCCGGGGTTTCAAATCCTCAGGACATCATTTAAAATTATTACTCACCTCGAGCCAGTAAAAATCCTAGCTCGCTACGCCCTTGCCTCACAAATCAACCTCCTCGCGCGTCAAATCTGCTCAAAACAACAACGAATACATTACAATAGGCTAAGGGGACATAACCCAATCGAAAAGATTCGAAAAACATCAAAATTTACGAAATTTGCAAAAATACGAGCCCCTGGCCCACGTCTCGAAAAATTATAAAATTAACATCACCGGCTTCCTTATCTCGCCATGAGTCTAACCATGTAAAAATCATTCAGTTCCCATATCATTTCGACCCTCAAATCAGTGATTCTATCCAAGAGGGTTTTCTACCCTTTTCAACAAAATTCTCATATTAAACACTAAAACTTGTAATAGATTCAAGTTATACAACCAAAATTGAGTTAAGAACACTTACCCCGTTGTTCTCTCCAAAAATCTGTCGAAAAATCGCCTTATCCGAGCTCCAAATCGCTAAAAATGGAAAATGGGAACGAAGTCCCATTTTTAGAACTTAACTTCTCTGCCCAGGCCTTTTCTTCTTCGCGAACGCGAAGAAAAAAATCTTCAAGATCAAAAATTGTTCTTCGCGAACACGACGCCTTGTCGCGAACACGAAGAACAAAAATGTTCAAGTCCAAAATTTTCTCTTCTCGGACAGCCTCTAGTATAATGGACATAACATTTGCTACAGATATCCAAATCACTATTATAATATGTTTCTGGTAACTAGATTCAAAGAGATACAACTTTTGTTTTTGAATCACCTTAAAATTCCTTGTAGATCAAAAGATATGAGCTTCCAAAGTAGGACCTGTGCGACAGAAAAAAAATCCTTCTTCGCCAACGCGAGGCACTGTTCGCGAACGCGAAGAACAAGGTCCCTGATGGAAAATCCTTCTTCGTGAACGCGAAGAAAAAAGTCTTAGAGGCCAAATTATTCTTCGCGAACGCGATAGGACCCTTGCGGACGCGAAGAACAACACCAGATACCAGAAACTGCAGTTCAAAATCTTCCAAAAATGACCCGTTGGGCATCCAAAACACACTCGAGGCCCCCGGGACCTCAACCAAAAATACCAACACCTCCTAAAACATCATACGAACTTATTCCAATCATAAAAATGCCTCAAACAATGCCAAAACCATCAAATTACATCAAATTCAAGCCTAAGTTCTTTTAAAACTTCCAAAACCCGCATTCAATCAAAAACCCAACCAAACCACGCCCGAATGACCTGAAATTTTGCACACACATCCCAAATCACCTAACGGAGCTACAAAAACTCTTGGAATTCCATTCCGACTCCCAGATCAAAATCTCACCTATCAACCGGAAATCGCCAAAATACTAACTTCACCAATTCAAGCCAAATTCTACACCGGACCTCCAAAACCACTTCCGACCACACTCCTAAGTCACAAATCACCTAATGGAGCTAACCGAACTATCGGAATTCACATCCGAGTCCTCTAACACATAAGTCAACTCCCGATTGACTTTTCCAAACTAAGCTTTCCTTAAAGAGACTAAGTGTCTCATTTCTTATCAAAAATCACTCCAAATCAACTCGATTACATATGACACGGATAACGAAGCATGTAGAAAGAGAAAATGGGAAGAACGGGGCGGTAACTCATGAGTCGACGGGTCGGGTCGTCATATCCTCCCCAACTTAAACAAACGTTCGTCCTCGAACGGGCCCAGAGTTGTCCCCAAAAGCCAAACAATCACTTAGTAACCTCGCCACGCATATACCCAAGGGTGATCCCACGTCACCCTATCTCATATAGGTCCGACAACACATTGTAACTGAAATTTTGCTATCCAATCTAGCCCACATGCCATAGGACCACGTTTCCACTTTTGAAATATTTCATATGATCAGAATCCCACATTTATACTTTTAATAAGCCCGAACGAGCTATAATAACCCACACCTGCAACCTCAGGTGATATTACATGATAGGCCACATAATTCGAATGCTTGTAGTGATAACTCCTAATCACAGTAGATGTACACAACACCGAATACCGATAGAAAAACTCTTATCAACTAAAGTCTCATCTCACACTTTCATATGCTGCCAATGATGACTAAATCAAGTGGTAAGCCATACCATTTCCCATATCAACCATTCATGAAGTCATTTCTCCTTTGGCAAATGCTACATCAATTTCTGAGTCGAAGCTCGATATTATCCTTCCAACATACTGAAATCGAATCCATTTGTATTCATTAATGATCCCTCTAATCTCTTCTAATCCAGAACACTACTCTGGTGACATGACACATCAATACAGGTCTAAGCCACAACTCGCACAGTACGCGCGCCCATAAGCAACAGTCCGAGTATACTAAATTCATGAAAATGATTCAAGTGAAAGAGCTGTACCACAAGCTCACTAGTACCACCACAACACAAGGCTGAGAACCTGTCTCACATCATAGAAACAGAACACCCGAATCTAACCGCGAGGTATTCAGACACTAGTTCACCTGAGACACCCCAAGTCACCATGCTCAAAACCATCAACCAAGTGCAATTTGATGTCTAGTACCACAAGCAAATCATCATGCCCACGGAGAAGTACATAATACAACGCCATACCGGTAAACCTCACTATTGCACCATCCGGTTACCCCAGAAAGGGAAAATACCTCAACGAAGAAAGCCGCTTTGCAAGTTCCATAAGTACCACCCCAATGATATGCTATGAGCTCGTCAATCGCAGTAGAACCAAGATACATGAATAGAATAATAATAACAGGCTCTTCTATAGCTCACATTGACATCAACTTCACGAGCAACTTAGTTTCCAACAACATAATCTACCTGACACGGTCAAAGACCTCCAGTCCAAGCATATCATATATAAGCAATCCAACAAGTATACATGTATATGCTAACTGAAACAAGATTCTCATGCTCCTGGACTGGCATAAATAACACTCTATAACGTAGGCATGAGCAAACTGCTTTGTCATAGCTCAAATCAGTAGGTTAACAAAGAATTAGTAATTGCCAAGTTTGTTCTGGAATTTAGCATCTTGGAAATCTCAAGTATAGTCCAGATAGTTCTTAACAGAGTTACGAACAAGAGAAATCATTATACCTTTAAGTTCAATATCCCACTCTAGGCACATCATAGCCTACACATCTTTCGAGCATGAATATTGGCTCGGTGCTTGCACACAGGTTAAAACCTCACATATATTCGCACTCACAGCGTATAGTTGTCACCATCAATTAGCTCGACTAGTGCATCCAATGAGTTAGATAAAAATACTCTTCTGAACATGCCACAATCCCGAAATTGTATATTTTGAGAATTCCCCGTCTCCAAATTCATAGATCACATAAATCACCGTAACTGATCACAACCTCAGCACCCAAATGACTGACACATCCCTCAAGTACGATCATCCCCAGATAATTATTTTCTACAATACATAACAAAATCGAAATATCGGTAGTCGATCAACCAAGTGAGTGTTGTAATACCAATAGACATCTGTTAATCAGAATATAAGGTGCGCCTTTCTCAGACCTTACCGAATAGTTATAATATTCAATCTACATATCTGAAATTGACGATTCTATCCAGCCTTCAAGACCTTTTCTTCAAGAATGAACAACCACCTTGTACATGAAAATATTAACCATACGCAGCATACTACGTCTATTATGCCATCATGTTGTAAACACAAAATCTCATTAGAATTTCTGGGCTATAGGAAAATTACCTTTCGGCAGTTAGAAATCTTCTATTTGCTCCCATATAGGAGGAGTTCATAATATACAATATGCTCCGCGCACCGGTAGAAGATATCCGGCTCGAACCATGGTAAAACCATCGAGAAAACTTTCAAATCTGTTCGCACATAACCAAGCTATCAATACGAGGAAAAAGATACTTGTTCTTCACTGTTACTTTATTCAATTGAATGTAATCAATGCACATTCTCATTGTGCCATCCTCCTTTTTCACAAATAAGACTGGTGCACCCCAAGGTGACACACTAGGCCGAATGAACCCCTTATCTAGGAGCTCCTGAAGCTGCTCCTTCAATTCTTTCAACTCTACTGGTGCCATACGATATGTTGAAATAGGGATGGGCTGAGTTCCCGGCGCCACGTCGATACCGAAATCAATATCCCTGTTCGGTGTTATGCCCGACAGGTCTGTAGGAAATACATCGGGAAAATCCCTCACCACTGGGACAAAATCAATACTAGGAGTCTCAGCTCAAACATTTCGCACAAAAGCTAGATATAATAGACAACCCTTCCCAACCATACGTTGGGCTCTCAAGAAAGAAATTACTCTACTAAGAACATAATCAATCATACCACGCCCCTCGATCCTCGGAACACCCGGAATAGCCAAAGTGACTGTCTTAGCATGACAGTCTAGAATATCACGACACGGAGATAGACAGTCCATGCCCAATATAACATCAAAGTCCACCATGCTCAATAGAAATAAATCAACTCGGGTCTCCAGACCCCCAATAATCACAACACATGACCGGTACACACGGTCCATAACAACAGTACCGCCCACCGGGGTAGATTCATGAACATGTAAAGAGAGAAACTCTCGGGGCGCACCCAAATAATGAGCAAAATATGATGACACATAAGAAGAGGTGGAACCGGGATTGAATAATACCGAGGCATCTTTGTGGCAGACTGGAACAATATAACTCTTAACCATGCAATCAACGTAATTAATAGCAAACTCCGCAACTTGGCTCAAAGCCATAGATCAAAACGCGCTAAATAATCATAACGCATATACTCTATTGCTTCCGTAATACCATAGTGAGATCGAACTCACTCCTTCATAAGCTTGTGGAAACACAAATCATCTGAAATTTTAACTCTTCTGCAATTCTTGCATTCACTCACACAACAGTTAAGTCCACTCTATAGGCAGCCAAATTTTTACTAAGTCCCAAATTTTTCAAAAATTTGGGCAGAGTCTCCTTTGTAATTGGGCATATCCACCTGCTAGAGAATCACCAAAACCATCCTAACAAGACATCCACAACTTGACAAAGCATCACAATGTATATCAATAACATTAA
>MU766959.1:0-12205 GCA_026770625.1 Nicotiana glauca
TCCTTTAATTGGAAAAAACTCCTTCTGCCACGCCCTTCGCGGGGTGCGGCAGCGCCGAAAGGAGGTGCGACACCACTTATCAAGGAATTTTTTTTTTCAATTCAAGTGGCTTTTACTTTTTCAAAACAGTGCACCATTCTCCTTATTTTGTTAGTCCCACTCAAAAGCCAAACCAACAACCCCACACTTTAAATTTTCCAAAGATCATAAATAATTCAAGTGCTCATGAGAAGTTACAATAGTTAAAATAGATGGTTAATTCAAACAAATGTGTAAGGCTTGTAATGTGGTTGCCAAGGAAATAATATTACAGGCTCAAAGGGGTTAACGACGATACCTAACAATTATGTTGGTAAAATATGGATATATGGCTCAACAAGAAATGCCTATATCACTTTCAAGACTGAACAAAACTACTATTTCGCTTTGCAAACACACGGGGCAAGTTCTAGGAATCAAATACAATGCACAGAATAACACAAAACTTTACACACACATGGCACATAATTCACTCAGATTGGATTCATCAAGACACCCTAGTCAAAGCAGTTAAACAAATTTAAGATCATACAATTTAAGGTACTTATACACGAGTCAAAAACTGAGCCTAAGTGTCACAACCAAAGTACTTACTATTCTCAAGGCATAATAAAGTTAAGAGATATTGCTTCATTTCAAAACAAAACACAATGGCTCCTATTCCCAAAAAAATCTAACTACACTCGGTTCAAATAAAACCCTTGGAAAAGAACCGTGGCCCAAAGAAAAACCAAGGGGGAGTTACTACACTACCTAAAACAAAACAAAAAATATTTTTGGTATTTTATTTAGACTTAGTTCCCTCCAAAAAATTGTCTAGAAGATCCGTCGTCAGGAAAAGTCCAATCTTTAAAAAACAAACATAGCTAAAGTAGCATGAAAAGTCACCCAGACAATCTCCTCACCCCACACTTAAAATTGTGCATTGTCCCCAATGCACATCCTACATACAAGAGGGTAAAAGAAACTCCCTGGTAGGCCAAAGGCCGAAGCACTATCAGTTCATGGGGTACTCAGACTTCTCCCAGCTTGGTCCTTCATGCGGATACCTAACATTTAGTTCCAACCATTTCATTTGTTGGTGCATCCTTCCAATACATTTGCTTTCCATGCTCCTAGAAAATAAAAAATTGACACCACAAAAATAATATAATAAAAAAAAAATGAAAGCAATAAAGCTGGGTTGCCTCCCAACAAGCAGTTGATTTAACGTCGCGGCACGACGCGAATCACTTTTTGCCTCCAGCTCGAGCTTATGAAATGAACCCCGAATTTGGCTTCAAGTATTCGGTTATGCTCCAGGGGTGGTGGAACAAATATAATTGGCCCAAGAAACTATTGTACTATTTTACACTTCTTGGATTTTAGATGAGGTATGTAGTCCTGTCTTTCTGGCAAGAAAAATTCCAGAATATATGCACGTTGTTCCTCATTCCTTGACTCTTCAATTGGTTTGGATCACTCTATTTTGGTATCATCATCCAAACCTAATATGGAAAATGCTTGGAGTGTGGACCAATGCGCTCAAACACATGAACTTCAGGACTTTTAACATCCTCAACATCAGTGATACTAGAGTCAACAAAATTTGTATCATCAAAGTCCCTTGCTGACTCTAGTCTCACTTCTTCAACATCGACATCCTCAAATTGTAGTTGGCTAGGTTGTTGATGTTTTACTCTGACCTTCTTAATTAACACCTCAAATTCACGCTCTTCATGGCTTCTATCCCCAATATTGGCTTGTTGAGCATCAACAACTCCAACTACTTGACTCAATTGAGCCTCCAACTTGCGAATAGTTGCCTTTTGCCTTTCTATGTGCAATTGTTTCTCATTATTTTGTTCCAAAAGGCACTTTAGCATATCCTTGATCTCCTTCAGGTCTACATTCCCAAGTTCTTTGTTCCTATTAACTTCATAAGAAAAGGTAGAACCATCATAGTAAGGGATTGGGGAAAAATAAGAAATATAAGCACAAACATGAAGGTGACCATTTTTACCACCACACACATCACACACATTCCACAAATAAGATTGAGTTGGTGCACATAACTCGCTCTTAGGAACATTTTGAAAATTTTGCCACGGGTAGTTTCCTTCACAATATGTATGAAGATCAATAGTAGAATTATCTACACCTAAATTCCCATAATTCCAAGATGTCATGTTTCTCAAATCAATAGTTAAAATAAAATAAAATAAAAAAAAATCCAAACTTGAACCCTAGCAATATATACAGCTACAACTTTACTATTAGTTCCCCGGCAACGACACCAAAATTTGATCACGCTCAACTATGCCTTATAAAAAGGACAATGCGGTCATTGCAAATACAATACTGTTTACAAGTCCGGAGTCTAATCCCACAGAGAACTAAGGTTTAGCTACATCTATTCACTATCACCAAGAAGGAAAGCTTAAACAATTCCTAACTTATAAATATTAAGATTCTTATATATAATTAACTAAATAATTAAATTAGTAGATTAACAACTAAAGATACTGATGGTTAGAGAAAAGATTAAGGAGGTCTAGAGTTATGATTTCCTTAATTTTCAGAATCCTTCCCGCTATGTCTTCTATAATTTTGCCTAAGTATTCTCTACCGATCATGAACACTCTTATTACCGTAAATCTCCCCCGAGTAATTACGACAATTTACTAGACGCACTCTCCCGAGCTACGCTAGCTGGATTTTAATACAGCTCACTTCAGATCGCACCCAAGACTTCGTTATCCCTAATCCCGCCTTTAAACCCTCGGTTATCGATCCATCATATACTTTGGGAGTGGTGTTGTTTAACAATTACCTAAATATGCACTCTCTCCCGAGTTATGCATATTAAATAGACACAGCTAATTGAGAGCTCTTCAACCAACCACAATATAAACGTAGTTGAACAAATAGAGGAATGCTATAGCTCAATTATATAAGAACATAACAAGAATTTATCCTACAAAGTTCTATCAAAACTCTAGATAACAAATTAACTATTCATAGTGGTATGTAAAACTACAATACTAAAAGTCATAACCAACAATGAAAAATAGGAAGAGGAAGGAAAAACTCGTAGAAGAATTTCCCGCCTTGCTCCTCGCATGTTCTTGCCTCCAAGGGTGTTGTCTAACCCTAAAGTAGTGTCTCCCTTCCTCCTTAGGTCTAATTTGTGTCCAAAATATGTCCCATCTTCTTCAAAATAGGTTTAGGACCCCTTTTATACAAGTTGGAATAGTGTTGGGCCGAAATAACCTTATCCCGGATGAAATAGGACTTCTTTTTTACGCCTGGAGTGGCGTGGCAGCGGCCAGAATGCGGTAGGACCACGGCCAGACAAGCTCTCTGATTTTCTGCCGCGGTCAATTCCGCGATTTCGGTTTCGACCGCATTTTTGTCCCTGTTTCGTTTAGAATTTGGAAAAATGTAAAATATGAAAGTTGTAGCGTTTTGAGTTAGATTTCTAACCATACATTATGGAGTCGAAATGGATTTATGAGAGAAAAGTTATGTCTATTTTACTAGACAGTATGCAATATGCCTTCTCGAGTCTTCGTTTTGTTGTTTTATCATCCGTTGATCTCCGAATACGATCCCGGCTTAATTCCTTGGCTTTTACTCAGACTTCAAAGCTCTAAATTACTTGAATTCATTCCATAACATCTATATACCTCGGAATCACTCCTACAAGGCATAAAATACACCGTTAGTGCAAAACACTAGCGATTAAAGCGCAAACTCAACCAAAGTGCAGTAAATTAGAGTGTAATAATTGACTAATATACGTAATTATAGCCTATCATCAGTAGGCATCGGGCATCATGGAAGAAATTTTGTCTTCCAAAAATGGAAGGAGGGTTGGGTTTTAGATCATCGTTTGATATCTCCAAAGCACTGTTTGCAAATCTATTGTGGAGGTTTAAGACCACAAAGTGTTTGTGGTCAAATTTTATGTGGAATAATTACTTCAAAAAAGGAGTTTCCTACAGTAGTACAATTTTGGAAAGGATCATATATTTGGAGGAAAATGTTGAATGCTAGATATGAAGTGGAGCATGAGATATGGTGGGACATGAAGGCTGGAGCCATTAATGTTTGGCATGAAATTGATAGGTCTAGGAGCTTTGTATTACCTTGTGCCTCAAGCTTTTCACATTAATGAAGAGTTACAAAAGGTGGTTGAACTGAGTCAAGAAGATAGTTGGAATGAGGAGTTGATTGACCAATCATTTCCAAAAGACATTTCATATCACATCAAGCAACAGGTACAATTTTAAGGAACTGATGGATTCTGGGATAGGCCTTGGTGGAAACCTACTAATTCTGGTAGGTTTACTATGAGTAGTGCTTGGCATCTTGTAAGGCATAGGACAAATCATATTCCTCAATTCAAAATATATGGATAAAGGGACTGCCATTCGATATTTCTTTCTTTCTCCAGAGATTATGGAGATTCAAACTGGCTACAAATGACGTTTGGATAAGGCAAGATTACATTTATATGTCCAAGTGTTGGTGCAATACAACACCACAAGAGGAGTCTTATGATCATCTCTTCTTAACTTGAGTTACTGCAGATAAGGTGTGGAGGACCTTTCTAAATACTGCTAGGATCGTTGTTCGATTATTGCAAGTATATCAAGTGGTTAGGGCATGGTGGAATATTGTTTGTCGTCCAAAGCTAAATCCTCTATATCAAGCAGCACCTGCAATGATCACCTGGGAACGTTGGAAGATGAGAAACACAAATAGGACTAGGGGTTCAGTGTCAATTCAAAGAGTCGTTCATAAGATTAATAAGACATTGCACTTATTGGCAAAAACTAGGTATAGATGGATGTCTAACGTACCTTATCTTTTGTCGGATATGATAAAATTCTTTGAGATGTATAAGACTATTATTGTGACCAAAAGAATAACATGGTAATTCCGATACACTTGATGGTACAAGTGCAATACAAGTGGAGCATCATGAGGTAACCCTGACCCTAGTTCTACAGTTTTTTTTTGTGAGAGATAGTGCAGGAGATTTGGTGTATGCTAAGGCAAAATTACTAGAGGATAGAACAAACATTGTAGTTGAGGCTAGGGCAATCATAGATGGCCTAACTTTCTGTGTGGCTCATGAGCTTCACCAATTTATTTTGGATACTGATTCACTTGTGATAAAGAGGATCATTGATACTGAATGGTATCTTCCTTGGTGCATTGTGACTGAGGTTAAGAGAATCAAGGTGATCAAGGAGAACTTAAATGTGATATAAGCGAATTTTTGAGCTAACCTTGTGTTTTCTTTTGCAGGTACAATCCAGTTTCACACATTCTCTGAACTAGCAAGTTCAAAGAGGAGACTAATAAATCTTGACAAGTCCCAGATCTCTAATCTTAGGGTTAAGATTTCTAAAAGGAAAGCTCCAGATTGTTCAGTATGTTTTCTTTGTTACCGCCTGTTCTTGCTTGTTGTTGCATCTATTTGTTTTTTTGTATACTGATAGGACATTCTCTGGTGGTATTAGTATGCTATCATGCTCATTCTGTTGGTGCTCTTAAGGTGTATGGAAAATTAACGCAAGGAGGCAGTGTATTTTTCATCAAAAAGGAGCTCATCAAGCTTTATGGTCTAGATTTATGTCATTATATGTCCTAAGTATGTTATACTGGAAGTGTGTGTATTTAAGATGGAATCCAATAGTTATTCATATGTTGTGGTCTACTATTGTCTATAGGTGCATTGTAATGACATTTTCCAGTGGTATTGGTGTGTTAAGATGGCCAGTCTGGAGGCGCTATTGCGGTGCATATTGGTTGTCCTTTGTGCAAGAATGTTGCCTATATACATGCTCCTATAGGAACACTACAAGAAATTTAGCCTATCGCAACGGCAACAAAACCGTTGCAATAGATAAGAAAACCGTTGCAGTATCCCTATTGTAACGGTTCTGGGCCCGTCATATCAGCTCGCGTGCAATAGGTCTATTATAACGGTTGTACAACTGTTGCAATAGAGTGCGTATTGCAACGGTTTCAAACCATCACCATATGTCTAACTATTGCAATGGTTATTTATTGAAGTGTAACGGTTGAAAACCATTGCAATAGCAGTTTACGCAACGACTTTTTGTGGCTATTGCAACGGTTTGAATACATATCGCAACAGTTTGTATGCATAGCACAACGGTTAATGAAACTTATGGCAACTGTATAACAAAGTAAGATGAATTGATTACCTATATGATCACCAACGGAAACTAGTATTAATCAATAAAATTATATTCCAAAATATACAATACTGTTTAACAATTTAAGAGTTTACAGAAGTTTGAAAAAAGTGCAAATAAAAGATTCATAGAACATGCAAGAGTCTAGCACCGATCAACAAAATCGTAAGTATCTTTACTGCTTTTGTCTTCTGCTTGTTTATTTGATCAACCTACAAAAGATGATAATTAAATATTAGAAAACCTTGAGCAAATATAACTGTACAATTATAAACTTAGATAACAACTAAAATGAGCAGTAGAAGATCCAAAAATAATGACACACTGAATTTCTTTACAAATTATAACAGTATATGAACGAAGTTCCTGATAGATCAATGAAATAGAAAATGTGATATAACAAATATTAGAAATTGGGATAAAAGGTTCATTATATCGTAACTATTATATTTACAAGAGCCAAACCACTCTATCGCCATTCTTGATGGACATAGAACCATTAAACTCAGAGAAGTTCAAGTACTACCAGTTAACTAACTTTTTTATTTTTACTATTAATTAACTAATTTTTTTGTTATTATCAGTTAACTATTAAGCCACACATCAATAAAAGTCTTCAGAATAGTTCTTAAAATGACCTCAATCTCCAACTTAAGAAACAACTGAAGTACCAAGTTCACTAGTATATAAAAAGGGCATTACACCAGAAAAACTGACCAACTATGAAGCATAAAAAATAATAGATTAAAAGAGCTTAACATTTTTGGATGATAAAGGTAGGTGTCTAGTTGATGATGGATAAAAGTTTTGGCACAGGGTACATAAAGCTCACTAGCTTTTAAGACATAATGAATTCTACAAATTGTAGATAGGGAAGATGGGAAGATGCCATATTTGACTTACTTGGGTAGTTCTAGGCTAAGTTGCTCGGACTGGGGTGCGGGTATCCGATACAGGGACGGATCCGAGTATCGGATTCGGAAAAATCTAAATTTAAGATTCGGGGGTGCGGATCCGGATATGGGTATGGGTGCGAGGATTCGGCTAATAAAAAATATAGCTATAAAAATATTATAAATTTTAAGAGATTTTCTGTGAAAAACTTACATGAATACTGTAGAATTCAATCTTTCATTCTCCAAGATGAACATTATTCTTTCATTCTCCTAAATTTATTTTATTTTTTATTTTGAGAAATCAAAATCTTAATTTTGCTTCCAAATTTGTCGATGGACTCCGGTCAAAGTGTCCGAAGTAAGTTGACCGAATCCGGGACATATCCCACTCTCGCTCCCGTCCCGGTCTCGTATCGGGACGGGGACGACACCAAAGTCAAAGAGTCCGCGCAACTTAGGTTCTAGGTGACAATGGGATTTTACATTATCATTTCCTTGCTTCTTTATATCTGAAGCGAGAATTTTATTATTCTTAAATCCTACCATACCAGTCACTTTTTCATATATGTATGCTTAGGAAAAATATTTTCATACTAAATAATATACAATCCAATAGAAGAGATTAAAAAATGAAGAAAAATTACCCAAGTAAGTCAAATATGGCATTAAGTAATAGTATAACAAAGAAACTAATCGAGGAGCCAAAGGAAAATGTCCTACCACTACCACATATGACATATCCAGCTTATGACAAGATGAACAATACGCCTTAGGTTTTTGTTGAATAAAGTATAGTGAACCATACCTTCAGTTGTAAGATTAAACTCTTTGACAGAAGCTGCTAAAAAATCCTCTTTCCAGTGTGTTCCAGTTGCACCAGCAACAAATAATTTCTTCTTTTGACTGACATTCACTTCCTCCTTCCCTTCATTTTCACTTCATTCTTTCACTAATCAACCAAATCAGATTCCAAAATAACAAAGAAAACCCACAAATTGCAAAAGTACATTTTTCCCCTTAGCATATCTTGAAATAGGATAAAATAAAACTTAAGAGAGAAAAACTACAGCAGCCCAATTTTTTCTTTGGCAGATCTCATAATCAAAATCTACCAACAACAATAACAGCCCAGTATAATCCCACTAATGGGGTCTGGAGAGGGTAGTGTGTAAGCACCTTGCCCCTACTCTGGGATAGAGAGGCTGTTTCCAAATAGACACTCAGCATCCTTCCCTCCAAGAACTTCCCACCTTGCTCTTGGGGAGACTCGAACTCACAACCTCTTGGTTGGAAGTGGAGGTTGCTTACCATCTGAGCAACCCCTCTTGTCTACTTTCATACAAGATCAATTATGTGAATTTTAAAATTTGAAAAACTATGTGATGTTTCCAAGAGAGTACATCTAATATTTAACAATGTCTGACCTTATAAACAAGATCACATTGTAAACACTAGATTCATGTTTCCTTCTGCATTAACGTTAATAGAATGATCATATCATGTTTTTTGATCGACAGAATACCATACACATATGCTTAATTGCTTACAATAAATGTTCTTTCATTGACAGAAGGGTCTGCAACAACACCCAAACCAGCCACAATGTACATGAATTGACAGTTTGAAAGTCTCTGAGATCCCTACCGATGATCCCAACCAGCAGTTGCAGCAATTTTCCCGTCTGGCCGGATTGAGGTTCCAGCTATTCCAGGTCTCTCCAAAACAATTTCTTTTCTGATCAAACAAGAGCCCTAGAAAGTAGAAAAATTACATTCAGTAGATAATAAACCTGCAAATACAAAAGAAAGCTTTGTAAAAATGAAGCCACCATTTGCAAGGTCCATAACTAATAACTACTGCAAACTGCAGAAATATGTTCACTAAGTGTGGACGATATTTTTCCTTGGGTAGATAGTATATGCTGCAACAGGGAAACTACAAATATTCACAGATCTAACATAATATCACAAAGGATGACCAGCACCAGACAATTGACCAACTTATCAATGCATGTGGATAATGAGGTTCAAACATCATAACCAAATTGTCCTCGCGGCATTAAGGCATGCACATTCGAACATTAGTTTCAAATCAGTACTACTAAGACACTTGGTAACATTTTCTTGCTATAGGAGAAGAGTTTATGTGAAAAATACATGCACATAAACAATACCATCAACAATAGCATATCTTGCAACTAGAGAAAAAGTTGGAGAAGCAAGGAATTGATAATGTGAAATCCCATTTTCTTCTTTTGACTGATATTCACTTCCTCCTTCCCTTCATTTTCACTTAATTCTTTCAGTAATCAACCAACTCAGATACCAAAATAACAAAGAAATCCCACAAATTGCACAAGTACATTTTCCCCCTTAGCATATCTTGAAATAGAACTAAATAAAACTTAAGAGAGAAAAAATACAGCAGCCCAATTTTGTCTTCGGCAGATCTTATAATCAAAATCTACCGACAACAACAACAATAACAACAAATCTACCAACTCAACTTTAATTTCTCAAATTAGAAACCCTACCAAATCAAATTCCCCTTTTTCAAATTAAAAATCATAATCACAAAATTTATCGGCATAATGCAAAGAAAAAGAGAAACAGAAGCACGAAACTTCTAAACAAGAATAACAGATTTAGGAAAAAAAAGTTACCTCCTGTTCCAACTCCAAAATCCTCAAGCTCAGTCATAGATGAGAGAAAGCAAGAACAACGAATAGAGGGAGATGGTGAAGGGGAAACCTATGCTAGAGAGGGAAGTCTACGCCGCAGGTCGACTTGCCTTCGCTGTAGTGAATAGTGTCGACGCAGTCGATGCTGGCAGTGCGAGAAATGTTTTAGGGCAAGGGGTTTTAGACTTTTAGGTGATTTAAGACTTAGAAAAAACAAAAAAAATATTTTAAAATAGGTTGTGGCAGTGTATTTTATTGATGACCCTTTTTTTTGGCCATGGGAGGGGGAATAAGAACCGTCTCGATAGCCCTTATTTTGCATAACTGTTGCAACAAGGTCACCTTTTGCAACGGTTTTTAAAACCGTGGCAATAGAACATTCTATCGCATCGGTTATTTTACTAATGCAACGCTTTGTAATTAGAATTGTTCCTATAGACCCATAAGGCTTAAGCAACGGTTATAACCATCACAATAGAGTGTCTGTTGCAACGGTTTTATAACCGTTGCTAGAAAACTGTTGCGATAGACCTAATTCCTGGTAGTGGAAGCTCATGAATCATCCCTTGATCAGAAGATAGGAGATATCGTCATGTATATTTATGGGTCAAATCTGCAGCCTGTCATTGATATAGGGAAGATAGGCATAATCAGAGGTTGGATGGTCATACTCGTACGCATTGCATTAGCATACTATTTGGTTATTTGGTCATTCCCAGAAGTTGTTGGTGTTGTATGGAGATTCACATTTGCCTTGTCCTTTGGAATGCAAAACTTCGCGCCCGGTGAGAGCTTTACAGGTGCTATATTAGGGTTTTACACTTGGCTTGTGGATACACTCAACACCTTATGTTGGTATTTGGCTATTCTATCAATTGTAATAATTAGATTACATATTTTAGGTAGCTGTAGCTTTACATACTTTAGATTTGGGTTTGGACAAATTGTATACGTTGAATTCATATATATATATATATATATATATATATATATATATATATATATATATATATATATATATATATATATATACCACTAGGCATCCAACCTAGTGGTATATTTGCCAAATACAAATATTAGGAAAACAATTGGGCTACTGATAACCAATAAATGAGGAAAAAAATAATAGATAAGGAAAGAAAGCTTAAAGTTGATTGTTAACCTCTCCCAAAATTGCGGTTTGAGTACTTTGACTAAAGTAAAAGACTGATTGCATATATTCATAAAAAACCAGGTGTCTTTATAACTGAGGACCAGGTCCTTATATACGGATATATAATTATAATGGTTTTCCTACTTAATTCTGGCTTGTTAATGACATTGATTGTCTTGATTTCCCGTTACCATATATAATTGTGACGGTTACATTAATGACTGAAGATTTACCATAATAAAGATCAACGTCGATTTCACTTTCTTATTTATAACACATTCATGAACCTTCTCCTTTTATGGTCTTCATTCATCTCGAGCCTATTACTTCTCTTCCAGCTGTCAGGGCCGATACCTGTTCTGATGGAACATCGGGGGTGTTTCGTTCGTGCCTTTTCAATTTCTTTAATTGACACAACTGAAAGTGCCACTTGTCACCTCTGTTGTCGGTCCACGTGTCATGCCTTTTTCCACCAATACAATTGACTGTCTAAGGTTGAAGTCGACGACATCACAAGCAAAGTCTCTATGCATGAAGAGATAACAACTCAAGGGGGAGTCGAATCATAAATAATCAACTACAAGCAAGACGATGCACTAACAAGTTGAGGGGGAGTCAATTACAAGAATAATCGAATAAAGAAGGAAGCAAAATTAATTAAGTTATTTTTTGTCATCATTAAAATGGCGGAGATTGTTAGATCATGGTTTTAAGATGAAAAATAACTTATTCTCATTGCAGGAAATCGAGGATATTTTAAAAGTAGACATTGCGAAGCAGAAAAATAGAAAAAGGAAATATGAGCCGACTAAGGATCTGGGAAGCTATCCAAAGAAGGAAGGCTAAGATAGCAGACTCAATTCAGCGAAAAATCAACTCTTGATTTTCTTCATGTGCATCAAGGAATATCAACATATAATCTTGATCTCCAATCACGGACGTTAACGACAACAGATCAAACACATTGTATGAGATATCTGCAAAGTCCATCACTTTTGCCATTCAAGGAAATCATATCTATCACAACGAGTTTCAAGGAACAACAATAGGAGAGTTCCAATATATATATATATATATATATATATATATATATATATATATATATATATATAAAGACTCAATGAAAAAGACATACTTTGATCGAACCAATTTCAAGCTTTTTCTTTTACTTCAAACAAGCATTGTAGTCTATTCAAGATTTACTGTGTAATTAGTGGAGAGA
>MU766959.1:13450-28365 GCA_026770625.1 Nicotiana glauca
AAAGGAAATATGAGCCGACTAAGGATCTGGGAAGCTATCCAAAGAAGGAAGGCTAAGATAGCAGACTCAATTCAGCGAAAAATCAACTCTTGATTTTCTTCATGTGCATCAAGGAATATCAACATATAATCTTGATCTCCAATCACGGACGTTAACGACAACAGATCAAACACATTGTATGAGATATCTGCAAAGTCCATCACTTTTGCCATTCAAGGAAATCATATCTATCACAACGAGTTTCAAGGAACAACAATAGGAGAGTTCCAATATATATATATATATATATATATATATATATATATATATATATATATATATAAAGACTCAATGAAAAAGACATACTTTGACCGAACCAATTTCAAGCTTTTTATTTTACTTCAAACAAGCATTGTAGTCTATTCAAGATTTACTATGTAATTAGTGGAGAGAAGAAAGAGAGAAAAATCACTGGTGAGGCATTGTATCAAAATCATAGAAAGTCACTTATGTTCCGAGAATCAGTTGGTGTATGCTTGAAAACGTCAACTCACTTGTTCCGAAAAATTTCAAGGAACTTGAAGAGAGAACCCTCTTGCAACCCATGGATTGCACTAGGATTCACATTGAATCTGAACCAATATAAAGATATACAGTATCATAATTACTTTATGCTCTTTACTTTCTGTATTTACTATTTACCTTGAGGTTGGATGGTCATACTCATACGCATTGCATTAGCATACTATTTGGTTATTTGGTCATTCCCAGAAGTTGTTGGTGTTGTATGGAGATTCACATTTGCCTTGTCCTTTGGAATGCAAAACTTGACGCCCGGTGAGAAATTTGGAGGTGCTACATTAGGGTTTTGCACTTGGCTTATGGATACACTCAACACCTTATGTTGGTATTTGCTATTCTATCAATTGTAATAATTAGATTACATATTTTAGCTAGCTGTAGCATTACATACTTTAGATTTGCGTTTGGACAAATTGTAATCGTTGAATTACAAATTGTAAACGTTGAATTCATATATATCTATATTATATTAAAAGCACGAAGGCCCTTAGCGAAATATCATTCGTCTTTTTTACCCTTTTAAAATAATGTTCACACTAGACAAAATAGTCATTTAATTACTATCCTAATATTTAGGACGTTAAAAGAAACTAAAATTTTGATTACTATATTTTTCCTTATTGAATTAAGTAAGAAATCCTAATATTAAGTACTTTAAAATGGATATTATTTAAGAGAAGTAAGAAAATTACGTTCTTTTCCTACTATTTCCTCACGGTAATTTGCAAAGAAATATGTTCACATAGATTCTTCTTCTTAGGGAACATATAATTCTAACAAGATGTTTTTATATATTGTTACTACTAAAGCAAGAGTTTTTGTACGGGTTTTAGGCCTTCATGGCTTTTTACAATGTTTAATTTAAGACAATTTCTTTTTTTAGATCTCTTATGTGTAAAAGATAGATCATGTGTAAAAATAAATCTTCGAGTGTATAAAAAGAGATGGGTCATAAAACTAAAAATAAATTTGTAATGGGCCACAAAACCAATTGACTCATTTTGTACCTAATTAAATATTTAATTTAATTATTAAATGTAGTTTAATATTACATAAACCGATAAGAGAATAATATCATGCTCGAGTAGGAAAAGTACGAAAATAATTTATATCTTCTATGCTATCATAAAAGCATGAACTCTCAACAAATAATTAAGTTTTTGAATTAATAAAGCAGCAAAAAAGTCAATTCAATTTTGTTTCAAAATTATCATATAAGTAAACTTATTTGCCAAGTTGATAAAACTATTAAAGTACACAAATGTTTTACACAATAAGAGCATTTTCTATCAAAGAAATAAGAAAATAGAGTAAAATATATTATAATATAATATTAAAAATTAAATTGCTAAAAAGGCTAAGTGGAAGTAATAAGGATATAACATAAGACAAAATGTATTCAAAAAAAGTTATTATTATCATTTTTCTTTCTTATTATATTTATTCAATAAACGATAGCTACCTATATTTTTCATATCGTATTATATTATTTTTTGTAATTCACTATCTCTTCACTCACAAATTTCTAAACGACCAAAAGTTTCAAATTCTTTAATTTTTTTATTATCTTTAATTTGAATAATTATTGTAAAGTAATTTTTTTAATTTGTTTATAGTATTTGGGGATAAAGATAACAATAATTTTCATAAGATATATATTCAATGTCTCACAAATCATAATAAGAAATATAAAACTTAAGTGGAGTAGGATTTGTGATTTAATGCGCTAGCTTAGTGAGATTAACATTCATTATTTTTCTTTGATATTTGTTCAATCGCTCAAACACATTATTTAATAATATGTATTTAATTTTCAAAACTATATATTTATTGTTATAGGTACATGCGCAAAGTGCGTACTCTAAGACTAGTATATATATTAGCCGCTAGGCATCCAACCTAGTGGTATATTGGCTAAAAACAAATATTAGGAAAAAAATTGGACAAGGAAAGAAAGCTTAATGTTCATTGTTAATATCTCCCAAAATTACGGGTTGAGTACTTTGAATAAAGTAAAAGACTAATTACATATATTCATAAAAAACCAGGTGCCTTTATAACTGAGGATCAGGTCCTTATATACAGATATATAATTATAATGGTTTTCCTACTTAATTCTGGCTTGTTAATGACATTGATTGTCTTGATTTTCCATTACCATATATAATTGTGACGGTTACATTAATGACTGAAGATTTACCATAATAAAGATCAACGTCGATTTCACTTCCTTATTTATAACACATTCATGAACCTTCCCCTTTTATGGTCTTCATTTATCTCGTGCCTATTACTTCTCTTCCAGCTGTCAGGGCCGATACCTTTTCTGATGGAACATCGGGGGTATTTCGTTCGTGCCTTTTCAATTTCTTTAATTGACACAACTGAATGTGCCACTTGTCACTTCTATTGTCGGTCCACGTGTCATGCCTTTTTCCACCAATAAAATTGACTACCTAAGGTTGAAGTCGACGACATCACAAGCAAAGTCTCTATGCACGAAGAGATAACAACTCAAGGGGGAGTCGACTCATAAATAATCAACTACAAGCAAGACGATGCACTAACAAGTTGAGGGGGAGTCAATTGCAAGAATAATCGAATAAAGAAGGAAGCAAAATTAATTAAGTTATTTTTTGTCATCATTAAAATGGCGGAGATTGTTAGATCATGGTTTTAAGATGAAAAATAACTTATTGTCATTGCAGGAAATCGAGGATATTTTAAAAGTAGACGTTGCGAAGCAGAAAAATAGAGAAAGGAAATATGAGCCGACTAAGGATCTGGGAAGCTATCCAAAGAAGGAAGGCTAAGATAGCAGACTCAATTCAGCGAAAAATCTACTCTTGATTTTCTTCATGTGCATCAAGGAATATCAACATATAATCTTGATCTCCAATCACGGACGCTAACGACAACAGATCAAACACATTGTATGAGATATCTGCAAAGTCCATCACTTTTGCCATTCAAGGAAATCATATCTATCACAACGAGTTTCAAGGAACAACAATAGGAGAGTTCCAATATATATATATATATATATATATATATATATATATATATATATATATATATATAAAGACTCAATGAAAAAGACATACTTTGATCGAACCAATTTCAAGCTTTTTCTTTTACTTCAAACAAGCATTGTAGTCTATTCAAGATTTACTGTGTAATTAGTGGAGAGAAGAAAGAGAGAAAAATCACTGGTGAGACATTGTATCAAAATCATAGAAAATCACTTATGTTCCGAGAATCAGTTGGTGTATGCTTGAAAACGTCAATTCACTTTTTCCGAAAAATTTCAAGGAACTTGAAGAGAGAACCCTCTTGCAACCCATGGATTGCACTAGGATTCACATTGAATTTGAACCAGTATAAAGATATACAGTATCATAATTACTTTATGCTCTTTACTTTCTGTATTTACTATTTACCTTGAGGTTGGATGGTCATACTCATACGCATTGCATTAGTACTTTGAATAAAGTAAAAGACTAACTGCATATATTCATTAAAAAAACCAGGTGCCTTTATAACTGGGGATGAGGTCCTTATATACGGATACATAATTATAATAGTTTTCCTACTTAATTCTGGCTTGTTAATGACATTGATTGTCTTGGTTTTCCGTTACCATGTATAATTGTAACGGTTAGATTAATGATTGAAGATTTACCATAATAAAGATCAACGTCGATTTCACTTTCTTATTTATAACAAATTCATGAACCATCCCCTTTTATGGTCTTTATTCATCTCGTGCCTATTTCTTCTTTTCCAGATATCAGGGCTGATACCTTTTCTGATGAAACACTGGGGGTGTTTCGTTCGTGCCTTTTCAATTTCTTTAATTGACCCAACTAAAAGTGCCACTTGTCACCTTTGTTGACTGTCATGACCCAATTTTCTAACCCGGTCGTGATGGCGCCTCTCGTGAAGACAAGTCCAGCCAACTAACCCAAATCGTCTCTTTAACAATTATTAAACATAAATGAATAGATAAATACAGCTTAACGATAATAATAACCAGTGTTTACAGCCCAACATAACCCGACCGGGGTGTCACAAGTCAGGAGCATCTAAAGAAAATCTGAACACAACTACAAGCCCAATAATATACAAAATTAAATTCTGAAATTCTAAAGACAATGTCCGGTGCCGTGAACGCTGCCGGTCACCTTGCTCAGCTACAATAGCAATACCTTCAATCAGCTAATATCCCGCTACCGGGTGATCACTACCTGCAGTTGCACGCGAGGTGCAGAGAAGAAAGTGAGTACTCCAACCCAGTGAGTAATAAAAGTAAATAACAACTGAGCGGTAAGAAATCACGTAAAACATATCGTCATGCTGTATAGAAGCAGAGAAAAACCCTTCAATTGAGTATATCAGTGAAAACTGTGAAATCTTTAGAAATATTTTGACTCAGTTTAAAACCTCTTTTTGAAAATGATCCGTTCAACAGTTGCGAAAATAATTTCAACAAGTAAGAAATAATCAGAAATTTGCCCCTCGAGCTCAATATCAACCTCTCAGTACAGTATCAGCCCCGCGGGCTCACTCCTAACTCACTAAGTACAACATTAGCCTCTCGGGCTCAATATCAGTATATTAGAACAGTATCAGCCCCTCAGGCTCAGAACGGTATAAAGCAACCAAACAATGAAATAAGAGCACATAATTAATATGCCAGATAATGCAGATAAGGAACAAATGCATGAGTGCAATGCAATGCATATGACGGTACACTCTAGTACCCGCTGCGGCGTGCAGCCCGCTCCATTTATTTATCGTTGACAGCGCTCATTAGGGGTGTGTGCATACTCCGGAGGGGATCCTACAGCCCAAGCGCAATACTAGCTATCTCGTGGCATCAAATATGCTCTCGACCTCAATATCAATATATCATTGCTACGACGTGCAACCCGATCCGTATCAATATATCACTGTTGCGGCGTGCAGCCCGATCCATATCAATATATCATTACTGCGGCGTGCAGCCCGATCCATATCAATATATCATTGTTGCGGCGTGCAGCCCGATCCGTATCAAGTATAGGCATCCTCATTATCGGGTCCTCGACCCATCTCAGTCAAGTGATGCACAACCTCTCGGGCATAACAAGTTATATGGATCTTCGCCCTCATATACTTTTCATTCAATATTCATGTTCAAAAATACAGTTCTAATAACATTTTTAACAGTTGAAAACATGACTGAGAGTATGGTTTTATGCAAATAAGTGAGGAAAAACACATAAGGATCCCATAAGGATTCTAAAGGTCGGCACAAGGCCCCAAACTTAGCAGTTAGTTCAATTCTCAATAATAAAGTATGTGTATCAATCGCCAATATAGTAAAAAATAACACTCGGGATGGATCAAGTCACAATCCCCGATAGTAAATGACCCCGCACTCGTCATAAAATGCGTGTCACGCCTTAATATAGCATTACGATGTGAAAGTCCGGGGTTTCAAACCCTCAGGATATCATTTACAAGCATTACTCACCTCAAGACGGCCAAAAGTCTAGCTCGTTATGCCCTTGCCTCTCGAATTGGNTTAGCTTGTTATGCCCTTGCCTCTCGAATTGGCCTCCTCGTGCGACGAATCTGCCAAAAATCACAACGAATATGTCGCATTATGTTAAAGGGACAATACCCAATCGAAAGCAATAGAAAAATATCAAAATTCACGAATTTGACAAAACCCGAGCCCCAGGCCCACGTCTCGAAACTCAGAAATTTTTATACCAAAATGTTCTTCGTCCTCTCACGAGTCCGTACATATAAAGAACACAAAAATCGGAGCTCTTTTGACCCTTCAAATCGACCCTAGAAGATCTTAAAATCACAAGCCCTAAAACCTCACTTTTCTACTGATTTTTCATGTTCTAATTCATATATAATCTTGTATTTAACTTGGAAATAAGTATAAACAACTCACCTTTGATGCTTGATGAAATCCCCCTTGAAATTCTCTCCAAAATCATCCAAACCAAATGAAATAAATGAAAGAAATAAGCCAAATCCGTGTTTAAAAGAATCTGACCATGCTTCGTCGAGTTGTACCTTGCACTTGTACTGTACAACTTGTACATCCTATTAAAATTGTTCCTTGTCGGACACCTATTGTTTAAACATCCATAACGTCTTGTACAAATATCAAAATGACAAACGGTTTGAATATTTAGAAACTAGACTCAAAGATCTTTAATTTGATAGGTTGTACACCATATAACTCTTTATATATCCCGAGATATGAGCTTCTAAAATAGGCTCCATGAAATCAGAAAATTCTGGAGAAACCGCTCCACCAGTCATTTTCAATCGATCATAACTTTCACAACAGATGTACAAATGACAATTTCTTTAGCTTTATGGAAACTAGACATGAAGGGATACAACTTTCGTTTTTGAATCATCTCAAAATTCCTTGTATATCAAAAGATATAGACCTCCAAAGTACACTCCACGATTGCTGTTCAAAGACCTGCAGAAAATTGCAGCAGAAATTTCTGCAGCTTTTTCTTTTCTTTTTAGTCCGAATTTCATTCCGTTAACGTTCCAAAATCCACCCGAGGACCTCGGGACGTTAACCAATTATAATAACATATCCCACAATATTATTCAAACTTGTTCCAACCTTTGGAACACCCAAAATAACATCAAAATATTAAATCATCATCGGATTCAAGCCTATGAATCTCAAGAACTTCCAAATTCCACATCCGATGCTGAAACACGTCAAAACCAGTCTGAATGCCCTCAAATTTTGCAGACAAGTCTAAAATGACATAACGAAGCTACAAACTCTCAAAATTCCATTCCGACCCTCGGATCAAAATCTCACCTATCAACCGGAATTCGGCAAAATACTAACTTTGCCAATTCAAGCTTAATTCTACATCGGTCATTACAAAAATATTCCGGACACACTCCTAAGTCCCAAATCACCTAACGAAGCTATCCGAACCATAAAATTCGTATTTCGAGCGCTCTAACACATAAGTCAATATTCGGTTGACTTTTCCAACTTAAGCTTCCTTAAAAGATAGTAAGTGTCTCAAACCTTACCAAAATCATTCCGGAATGACTTCAAATTTTGCGCACAAGTCACATTCGACATTACGAAATTTCTCCAACTTTTGGAATCGCATTCCGACCTCGATATCAAAATTTCCACTTCCGGTCGAATTTTTCTCAAAAACCTTCAAATTTCTATATTTAGCCAAATGACTTCAAAATGACCTCCGGACATCCGTATTCACTTCCGATTGCGCTCCCAACTCTAGAATCACCATACGGAGCAATTCCCAGACTCGGAATCCTAAACAGACATCTATATCACTGAAATGCCTTTCAACCCAAATTTATGAAATTCTTCTAAAATACTAACTTCCACAATATATGCCGAAATTCTCATGGGTTATCCAAAACCAAATCCGGACATACGCTCAAGTTCGAAATCATCATACGAACATGCTGGAACTTTCAGATCCCAATTCCGAGGTCGTTTACTCAAAAATCTAATCTTAGCCATTTTCTTCAACTTAAGACTGCCGCAATGAAAATTTTCTTTCCAATTTGACTCCGAATTTTCCGAAATTCAATTCTGACGATACGCACAAGTCAATATACCTGAAATGTTGTTGTTCATGACTTCCAACTACTGAACGACGTGCTAGAGCTCAAAACAACCGGTCGGGTCGTTACATTCTCCCCCACTTAAATAGACGTTCGTCCTCGAACGTTCCAATAACTGCTCTTAAATTATCTGAAATCACTCTTTAACACCTCGTGCACCTGCCCGTGCTACCATAACTCATATGGACACATTAGTTTGATCAAATATGCAGATATTCTCTTTTATCCATACAATAAGCTTAGAACCTAATTCCAACACATGAAATTCTCTGCCAGACATGTTCCCTGTATATAAACACTGTATCAACTGTCACACGAGGTACCGGAACATGACGGCGTACCTTTGTTGAATTAGCACCATGCATCGCATAATTCACCATCTAACCAGAATGACACTCCATGAACCTTAATAGCCAAAATTCCACGACTCTGATGCTCCCAATGCATATGATGATATACCTATACATTCTGTTATAATGCTGACGATACAACCACAACGGAGGAGATGTGCAGAAATTTCTAACCAATTGCAGGGTTAACCCAACATTAATTCTCTCCTTTTTGACTAAAATCATCACCTCATTACTACCCAAATACTGGTAACTTCCCTCTAATATACCTCACATAATCCTACTACAATGGAAATCGAACACTTAGTATTTTACCTATCATCTAGAAAATCTTCCTCGACTCTTCCACATCATATAAAAATATCACGCAGTACTAACATATTCATCACATAACTATCCAGCCGTCACTCCCGCCATTAGGGATAATACTAAACATATAAGTTCAAAACACTAGCTCGCACCATCAGCACCTTGGTGCTCAAGCCATAAGCAAAGATCCGGACTCAAGTCCTGCAGACTGTCCCAACATCAACTCATAAAAATCACATCTCGCCCCTCAATCGGGGAAATCACAAGCCATCAGGGCACGTCTGATACCGAGCGCTCATGCACGCATGCGAACCCGTGGAAGGAATTTCAAAAGTTTCTCTTCAAGATGAATCAAGGACGCACGATAAGAATTCAAGAATGTGAAGTTTTCCTAAAGGTTCTACAACCTCTCGAGGATAAGTATAGACGTCTCCGTACCGATCCGCGAGACTCTACTAAACCTGCTCATGACTCGTGAGACCTAGTAACATAGGCTCTGATACCAACTTGTCACGACCCGGATTTTTCCCACCATCGGGAGTCGTGATGGCGCCAAATGACGTATCTAGGCCCGGTGTCTAGCATGACCTTAAGTCCTTGTGGTTAGTTGTTCTTGGTATATTTGGAACTCTTCCAAACTAATTAATGAATTCTACCTAATGTGAAGAGTTGAGGATAAAACTGCAAAATTGTGAATTCTTTGGAGTGTTGGCTCGAACATTAAAATACTATTGAGTAAGAAATGAAAGAATGGGTAAGAAGTGTGATTAAATCCCTTGCCGGAACTTAGTTGTTTATTTGTGTTTCCTTGCCGGGGCATTTCTCATTACTATTTTTTCCCCTCACCCGTTTGGTTGTGATTGATGTTTGGGTGAGGAAGAGTGATAATGCACGAAGAGTCATTCCATGCCATTGTTGATTATATTTGCACGAAGGGTCATTCCGTGCCATTGTTAATTATATTATGCACGAAGGGACATTCCGTGTCATTGTTGATTATATTTGCACGAAGGGTCATTCCGTGCCATTGTTAATTGTATTCTGCACGAAGGGACATTCCGTGCCATTCTTGATTATATTTGCACGAAGGGTCATTCCGTGACATTGTTAATTATATTATGCACGAAGGGACATTCCGTGCCATTGTTGATTATATTTGCACGAAGGATCATTCCGTGCCATTGTTAATTGTATTATGCACGAAGGGATATTCCGTACCATTGTTGATCATATTATGCACGAAGGGTCATTCCGTGCCATGAAATGAGAGTTATGTGAGGAAAGCACGAAGGGTGATGCCGTTCACTTTGTTTGATTGATTTGGGTGAGGATTGAGAGTAAAAGCACGAAGGTTGATGCCGTGCAACTGTTGGATTTCTTGTCTCTGTTAAATTATTGTTGTGCCCAGTGTTTTATTTAAGTTGATGACTGTTATATCCAGATTGTACTCCCCCATAGCATGTTTTCCCTTCTCTGTTAACTGTTTAGTCTTCGGTATTTCTTGCCTTCTATTGCATATATAGATATTGGACTGCACATGTCGATTTGGTAGTCCTGTCTAGCCTCGTCGCTACTTCGTCGGGGTTAGGCCAGACACTTACCAGCACATGGGGTCGGTTGTGCTGATGCTACACTCTGTGCATCTTTTTGCATAGATCCAGGAGCAGCTTTTGGACAGTAGTTGTAGGATTGCCCGGAAGCTGTCTTTAGTCTAGGGACTCACGAGGTAGCCTAGCCAGAGTTCGCAGGCCGAAGTCCCTTCTATATTTAGTTTGTTTTCTTTGTTTCGAGACAAATAATATGTAATATCATTTCAGACTTGTTTTTAGTACTCTATAGCAGTCTGTGAGCTAGTGACACCAGATTTTGGGTAGAGATATGTTTTCAACTTTCGCATTTTGATTTCAACTTATTAAGCTTAAAGTCTTCCGCTTTTATTTAATTATTTTCGAATGTTTATGTTGATGAAAAATTATCAGAGAATGTTTACTTTTTGGCTGGCCTAGCTACGTCAGTAGGCGTCATCACGACTCCCGATGGTGGGAAAAATCCGGGTCGTGACATTGACGGTCCACGTGTCGACGGCATCACAAGCAAAGTCTCTATGCAGAAAGAGATAACAACTCGAGGGGGAGTCGACTCATAAATAATCAACTACAAGCAAGACGATGCACTAACAAGTTGAGGGGGAATCAATTGCAAGAATAATCGAATAAAGAAGGAAGCAAAATTCATTAAGTTATTTTTTGTCATCATTAAAATGGCGGAGATTGTTAGATCTTGGTTTTAAGATGAAAAATAACTTATTCTCATTGCAGGCAATCAAGTATTTTTTAAAAGAAGACGTTGCGAAACAGAAAGATCAAGAAAGGAAACATGAGCCTACTAAGGATCTGGGAAGCTATCCAAAGAAGAAGGCTAAGACAGCAGAATCAATTCAGCGGAAAATCTACTCTTGATTTTCATCATGTGCATCAAGGAATATCGACATCTAATCTTGATCTCCAATCAAGGACGTTAAGGACAACATATCAACCACATTGTATGAGAGATCTGCAAAGTCCATCAGTTTAGCCATTCAAGGAAATCATATCCATCACAACGAGTTTCAAGGAACAACAGTAGGAGAGTTCCAACATTATATATATATATATATATATATATATATATATATATATATATATATATATATATATATATATATATATATATATATATATATCGAAAAGGACATACTTTGATCGAACTAATTTCAAGCTTTTTATTTTACTTCAAACAAGCATTGTAGTCTATTCTAGATTTAATGTGCAATTAGTGAAGAGAAGAAAAAGAGAAAATACACTGGTGAGACATTGTATCAAAATCATAGAAAGTCACTTGTGTTCCGAGAATCAGCTGGTGTATGCTTGAAAACATCAACTCACTTGTACCGAAAAATTTCAAGAAACTTGAAGAGAGAACTCTCTTGCAACCCAAGGGATTGCACTAGGATTCTCATTGAATTTGAACCAGTATAAAAATATACAGTGTCATAATTACTTTATGCTCTTTACTTTCTGTATTTACTATTTACCTTGCATCTAATTTTAGTCGACTAATTGGCAAACTAGTCAACTACTAGTCACAAAAAGAAAGGTAACAATTCATTCCCTCTTTTCAAACGTAACATAATTTATCCCAGAAAATGTGATTGTCCTAGAAAATAAACAGTGGTCGTTACTAAAACAAGCTGTTAACGATAAACCTTTTTTATCAATAATGACAAACGTTTGATGGAATTTAAATTGGTATTGGCATTTAGATTATCACTGTACGAATTGGAAATAACACAATAAAACATTCAAAGTAATAACATGTGTAAAACAAAAAGAGGAAAAATCTAAGATTTGATTATTTTATAAGTAAAAGGAAAAAGCTGAACATTAAAACTAGGATTTGATTTTATACTTTGTGATGTCATGATAAAACAAAATATAATTGACATAAACTACACATTCTTTTTAAACATAGAATTTAATTGGTGAAACAAATAATAAAATCGGCCTAGGGAAAATGGATAAGAAAAAGATAAATAGTATAAAGTTTAGTATGCCCAAAGCTGATAATTTAATGGAGCTCAATCTTTGCTGCATCATAAAAAAGAAAACAGTCAAACTTAGGCGTTAAAGAGAAACAATATGATAGAAATTTAATAAAAAAAAATTATAGTAGAATTTATCCTTTAAAATTACAGTATTCTAACCTTTAATTTACCCAGACCTTGTACCAAGTACACTATTACCAATTTCGTCAATAATCATTAGATTTTCTTCAGAAACATATTAATCTCTCAAATCCTCCATTTTATTCTATACAAAAATATTATATTATTTAATTTAATTATAAGATAAAATGAAGTCATTGGATATGTTACTAAATTAATTAATTAAATAATTAAAAAGAACTTTGTCCAAAAAGATTAATCAATCAATAGTTCTTTGACCAAATCCCAATCTCAATCCGAATCCGAATCCGAAGCTGAAGTCGAAGTTGAGCTGAGCGAGCGAGCGACGATGACAACACAATGCTTGCCTTCTTCTTAACTCTTTAAGAGCTAGAAGAAGAGAAATTATATATATATCCATCAAAAGCCTTTTCTTCATCCAATATGGGAAAACTCAAATATTTTATTTTCTTTTCATTTTCCATTTACCCTCTTTAAGCTACACCAAGCTTAAAAGACCAAAAATCCCCCACGTGAATGGGAAATGGCTATAAAATAAAGGAATGCACAGACACGTGTGAGTTTACATGCAAGAATTAATTGCATCTCGATAAGTAGGTTTCCCTTTGAGCTTTCCGTAGTGAACTTTTATGGGATATGCTCGATTAATCGGTAGATTTAATATCTTTGAACCGTCGAGAATTGTTGTATACCTAGACAGCAAAAGTCACACAATCAATCCTTAACCATCTATGATTCTTACAGTTATGTTCGTTTCAACCATGGACACCGACTGGTTTCATGAGTGTTTAAAGAATGGGCCTTTACTTTCATTCCCCTTGAAACGGTTTACACTTCACACTTACGTAGGTGATTTCTATATGTGTAATCCTATAGACACACTATCTGGTCATATCCTGCCAGACTTAGCAAATCATTAAAAAACTTTAAGCTTTATTGACTCATCAAAAAGCCTTAATGCTTTACCTCGATTTATGTAACATTATCTTCATCACGAGAGTGGGTTGAGTTATTTGACAATGTTGAACCGTCATTAATAACTTTGTTTGATCTCTTTTGTTACACTCCCATATTTTTGTACATGAAAGTACGCCATAAGTAAATTCATGGGTGCTCGGGAAGTGAGATGTTATATCCCGCATTTTCAAACGTTAAAGTTTTGTCGTAAGTTAATTGACGCAAGTTCGGGAATAAAATTATTTTGAGATTATTATCATTATGATATTTCAAACAAGTGATGAATAAATTTGTGAAGGTGACTTGGTAAGCAAGTCGAAGAAAATAAATTACGTCGAAGTTTGACATTTTAGGATAAAATACGGTCCGAGCTATAATATCCGATATTTAGGGACTAGTGTCATACAAGGTACATAATAACTATGATTTCTACATGTTTTATACCCATTCTTACCTGAGCTTTGTGCATCAATTGTCATATATTAGTCCCAGAATGCTTACAAATTGCACTTGATTGCAGGTTTGAGCGACAAGATGACAAATACCAAAGATTGGCTCAAAAATGAGTGAAATCTGCCAAGTGTCAAAAGACAACTGAAGTGGGGAACAAGATGACCTGCGCGGACCGCACTGATTTTGTGTGCGGCCGCGCAGGAGAGTTCAGAGGCTGGGTTAGTTCAAGTTCATCCTGCGCGTTCCGCACTGCTTTGCCACGCGGCCGCGCAGGATAGTTTAGAGACCAGGCAAATGCAATGTCAAGCCACGTGGTCCGCGATCCTTTCCACACGGTCCGCACTTGTGAAGGTTCTGAGACCCAACCATTCAAGGCAAAAGCCCACGCGGCCGCATACCAAAGCAGTGCGGTCTGCGTGGGTAAAGTTCAGAGAGTGATGATTTTGAAGAGTCTTGCTACGCGGCCGCATACCATTTCTGTGCGGTCCGCGTCCCTTAGCCAACGCGGCCGCATGGCATTCTAGTGCGGTCCGTATCCCCCAGTTCCAGAAGCAAGATTTGAAGACCAAGTGCCCTCCGCGACCGCGTGACATTTGTACGCGGTCCGCGCCTGACCCTCAGGGGTATTTTTGTCCGGTTTTTCCTGTGTAGTATAAATAGAACATTTTACTTTTTTAGGTTAAGTTAGGTGGTATCAGATAGCAGCTGAGCTCGAGACTTCATAGTTTTAGCCTATTTTGGGCTATTTCCTCCTGTATTAACGTGGATTAGAGTAGATTAACGTTGTGGTTAATTATTATGTCAATTTCATCTACTATTTCTTCAATTTCTGTTACTACTATGGCTAGCTAAACCCATTAGCTAGGGTTGTGGCTCAACCCTAGTGTGGGTAATTAATGGGTGTGATT
>MU766959.1:28814-45568 GCA_026770625.1 Nicotiana glauca
GGGGGGGGGGGGGAGAGGTTGAAGATGTTGAACAAGATGAGCTTCCCGTACCTCAAGTACCACGGAGAGGTAGAAATGCCAATGCAAATCCAAATGACCAAATCCCAGACCCTCCTCCGCCACCGCCAAGAGTCCTTCCAAACCAGGGTTATGCAAGTGCCATAGTTCCTCCCCGAATCCGGGCGGGGAATTGTCAAATCATTAATGTTATGCTGATGCTTCTCGAGCAAAGAGGGTATTTTACGGGCGGCTACCACCAAAATGCATACAAGCACTTGAAGGGGTTCGTAGATACTTGCTGGGGGAGTAAACAAACAAACGTGTCCGAGGATTTTCCGATTTTCTCTTCGGGGTAAAGCGCTAGATTGGTTGGAAAGGTTACCAAATCATTCTATCACCACATGGGACGAGTTGGCAGACAAATTCCTTTCCAAGTTCTTTTCTCCAAGTCACATGGCAGCGCTCCGTGATGAAATTTTGGCTTTCAAACAAAAGCCAACAGAACCCTTGCACGAAATATGGGAGAGATTTAGAACTATGGTTAAAGAATGTCCAAATAATGATATGANTGAAGCTTCCCTACAACGAAGCTTGTGATGTTCTTGATGAAATGGCCGATACTTCTTCGGCATGGCAAAGCCGGGCTAATGTTCCTCAAGGTTATCCTAATGTTATACACTTGCATAAGGAGTTGCATGATCACGGATAAGCCATTGCCGAACTCACAACAACAATGAACCAATTGGCTAAGGCGCAACTTCAACAAGTTCAAAATCCGCGGCAAGTCAATGCCATGAAGGGAGTGAATATGATGAAAAGAAGGCAAAGAGGGCAACAACAACCTCATGAAAACTTTGACAACTATGATGATGGTGGTCGATATTCTAATGAAGTTTTTGATGAGCAAAGTGAGGAAGTCCAATATGTCAACAACTTCCAAGGGAATAGAGGTAGTCAAGGGAATAAACAATGGACACCCCAAGGTAATTGGGGCAATCAACAAGGTGGCAATTGGAATTATAATAACAATCAAGGAGGCAATTGGGGGAACAGTAACTCGAGGAATCAAGGTAATTGGAATGGGAACAACAATTGGAACAACAACAATGGTGGTCAAGGTGGGTGGAATAATAATGGTGGTCAAGGTAATAGGGGGCAAGGCTTTCAAAGGCCCCCAATCTATCAACAACCAAATAACCCGCCTCCGTTTCAATCTCAAGGGTCGAGTTCGTCGGGCGATGACATGAGTCGAATAAAGAACATGTTTGAGCAAATGATGAATAAGAATCATGACTCCGATGCTCAATTGGCCTCCCATAACACTTCCATCCATAACTTGGAAGTACAACTCGGGCAAATTTTGCAATCTCTCAACACTCGCCCAAAGGGTGCTCTACCAAGTGATACGGTAGTAAACCCCAAGGGTGGGCATAATAATCATGTGATGGCGGTGACCACGAGAAGTGGAAGAGGCGGTGATGTGAAAGCCTCAAGAGGAAATTGAGTTGTGATTGATGAAGAAGAGTTTCAAAATGATGAGATCCCGTTGGTAGTTGAGGATATTGTTGAACCAAATGCAAGTGATGATGTGAGAATTGAAATTGACGAGGGTGAGGAGGAGACTCAAGAGGTCGTGAACCCGTCTAGGCAACACGTCATTGATATGCCCGAACCGGTGGTGCGAAAAGCCAAGGCACCCTTGCCTAGACCTCCTCCTCCATATCCTCAAAGGTTGGCCAAGCAAAAAGATGACAACTAGTTTAAAAAATTCATTGAGATGATGAAGAGTTTGACTATAAATGTGCCCATGGTAGAGGCACTTGAACAAATGCCGGGATATGCAAAGTCATGAAGGACTTGGTTACTAAAAAGAGATCGATGGAGTGTGAGACAATCAAGATGACGCACCAAGTGAGTTCCATTGTACACTCCATAGATCCAAATCTAGAGGATCCCAAAGCATTCACAATACCATGTACCATTGGAAGTGTCGATATCGCAAAAGCCCTATGTGATTTGGGGGCAAGTATCAATCTCATGCCATATTCAGTTTTCAAAACTTTGGGTATCGGACAACCTCGTCCAACTTCCATGAGGCATCAAATGGCGGATTGGTCAATGAAGCAGCCTTTGGGGATTATTGATGATGTCCGTGTTTGTGTTGATAAGTTCATATTTTCGGCTGATTTCGTGATTTTGGATTGCGAAGTGGATTTCGAGGTGCCTATCATTCTTGGAAGGACTTTCCTAGCTACGGGGAAGGCCTTGGTTGATGTGGAAGCAGGAGAATTGACCTTCCGTGTTGGTGATGAAAAAGTGGTGTTCCATGTGTGCAAGTCTATGAGGCAACCAAATAGCACCGATGTGTGCTCGTTTGTTGACATTGTCACGACACTGATAGTGGATGACACAAGCGCAATGGCAAATGTTGAGGACCCACTTGAGGCCGTGCTCTTAAATATGGATGTTGATGATGATGCCAGAAGGGTGGAGTGTGTGAATGCATTACATGGCATGGGCTCGTATTCTTATGAGCCGAGGAGGTTATCTCTTGATCTTGAAAATCGCAAAACTCCACCTACCAAGCCATCTATTGAGGAGCCACTGGTGTTGGAGTTGAAACCACTTCCTTCTCACCTCAGGTATGAATACTTGGGTCCTAATTTCACTTTACCTGTTATTCTTTCGTCTTGCTTAAATAACTTGCAGGTTGATGCCACTTTGGCGGTTCTACAAAAGCACAAGCGGGCGATTGGATGGACCTTGGCAGATATTCGGGGTATAAGCCCCGCTTTTTGCATGCACAAGATAATATTGGAGGACGATGCAAGGCCGTCTCTTGAACAACAAATAAGATTGAATGAAGCTATGCAAGAGGTAGTGAAGAAAGAGGTTATCAAGTGTTTGGATGCCGGTGTAGTCTACACAATCTCGGATAGCTCATGGACCTCTCCGGTCCAATGTGTGCCAAAGAAGGGTGGTATGACGGTAGTCACTAATGCCAAAAATGAATTGATTCCTACCTAGACGGCACGAGTTGGAGAGTGTGCATGGATTATAGAAAGCTCAACAAGGTCACGAGAAAAGATCATTTCCCTCTACCATTTTTGGACCAAATGCTTAATCGTTTAGCGGGCCGGGCTTATTATTGCTTCCTTGATGGCTACTCGGGGTACAACCAAATTCCCATTGCCTCGGAGGATCAAGAAAAGACAACATTTACATGTCCGTATGGCACATTCACTTTTTCAAGAATGCATTTGGACTTTGTAATGCCCCGGCGACCTTCCAAATATGTATGATGGCAATCTTCACCGACATGGTGGAGGATATTCTGGAGGTCTTCATGGACGATTTTAGCGTGGTGGGGGACTCATTTGAAGAATGCCTAGTGAACTTGGACAAAGTGTTGAAAAGATGTGAAGAAACCAATCTTGCACTAAACTAGGAGAAATGTCACTTCATGGTGCAAGAGGGTATTGTATTGGGGCACAAAATCTCAACGCATGGAATTGAAGTCGATAAGGAGAAAATAGAGGTCATTTCAAGGCTCCCTCCCCCTACTTCTGTCAAAGGGGTGAGGAGTTTTTTTCGGCCATGCCGGGTTTTACTGGCGATTCATTAAAGACTTCTCAAAAATTGTGAATCCGCTTTGTAAATTATTGGAAAAGGATGCAAAGTTTATCTTCGATGAGAAGTTTATGGAATCTTTTGAGTTATTGAAACAAAAGTTGACCACTACTCCTATAATCACCGCACTAAATTGGGAATTTCCTTTTGAACTTATGTGTGACGCGAGTGATGTCGCGGTAGGTGCGTTGCTTGGCCAAAGAATCAACAAGATGTTCCACCCAGTGTACTACTCAATCAAGATGATGAATGAAGCTCAAAGAAACTATACAGTCACCGAGAAGGAGTTGCTAGCTATTGTGTTCTCCATGGAAAAGTTCCGACCATACCTTATGGGGGCCAAGGTGATAATCCATACCGATCATGCCGCCCTTAGGTACTTGATGACAAAGAAAGATTCAAAGGCAAGGTTGATGATATGGGTGCTACTTCTTCAGGAATTTGATCTAGAAATTGTGGCCAATTATATTGTGACTGGTATAGTCCCGTATGCTATCTCTTCTAACCAAAGGAATAAGCTCAAGCGTGATAGCTTGGATTACTATTGGGATTAGCCCTACTTGTTTAAAATTTGCACTGATGGTGTGATTCGCTGATGTGTCCCGGAAGAAGAATAATTGAGTATATTGGAGGCTTGTCAATCCTCTCCTTATGGTGGTCATCATGGCGGGGTGAGAACTGCTTCTAAGGTGCTTAGTTGCGCTTTCTATTGGCCCTCCTTGTTTAAAGATGTCGGTGATTTTTTTAAGAGATGCAATGAATGTCAACGAGCTGGTGGGATTTCGAAGAGGAATGAGATACCTCTCAACACAATTCTAGAGGTGGACATCTTCGATGTTTGGGTTATTGATTTTATGGGGCCTTTCGTGAGCTCTTGTGGGAACACGTATATTTTGGTAGCGGTGGATCATGTGTCAAAGTGGGTCGAAGCCGTAGCTTTTCCAAATAATGAAGCTCGAAGTATGGTGGCGTTCTTGAAAAAGAGTATCTTCACGAGATTTGGTACTCCATGTGCTATCATCAGTGACGGGGGTTCTCATTTTTGCAACCGGACTTTTGACTCTTTGCTAGCCAAGTATGGGGTAAATCACAAGGTGACCACTCCTTATCATCCTCAAGAGAGTGGCCAAGTTGAGGTTTCTNAAAGTTGAAATTAGAGTGGGACATATCTGCTAATCTCCGGGTTGAACAATTGAATGAACTTGATGAGTTTCGGTTTCATGCTTACTCCAGCTCGTCCTTGTACAAGGATAAGATGAAGTACCTTCATGACAAGTATGCTCGAGGGAAAGAATTCAAGGTTGGAGATATGGTTCTCCTCTTCAACTCCTGGTTAAGGTTGTTTCCGGGCAAACTAAAGTCAAAGTGGAGCGGTCCATTTGAGGTGGTTAGTGTTACTCCTTTTGGTGCCATTGATCTCAAAAACAAGAATGGTGAAGTATTCCGGGTCAATGGGCATCATGTCAAGCATTACTTGGGCAAGATTGATGACAGCCACGTGGTGGCGCTTATTCATTTGAAATGACTGTGATGGTAACATGCGTCGTGTCGCGACGTTAAATCAGGCGCTTCTTGGGAGGCAACCCATGTCCCTTGCTTTTCTTTGTTTTTCTGTTGTGGAGTATGGTTTTTTAGTGGATAGTTTGTGAAGTGTTGCAGGGATAATGTTGAACCAGTGCAGGAAAAAATGCAAATAATGAGCAGTCTCTGAAGGTTGCCACCGACCGCTCACTAAAGCAGTGCGGTCCGCGTAGGCTTGAGCAGCTGAGAGTTAAGTCTCAGAAGAATCATCGCGGTCCGCATCCCTTTCTGCGTGGTCCGCATTTGAAAACTCAAAATCTCATGCTCTCTGATAATTTCCCACGCGGCCGCGGACCAAAGCAGTGCGGTCCGCGTGGGAAGAACTGAAACAACAGGTCTCTGAAGTTTGCCACGCGGCCGCGCACCAAAATAGTACGGTCCGCGTGGCTTGAGCAGCAACTTGTGAAGGAAGGTAAACCCAGCGCGGTCCGCGGCCCTTTTTGTGCGGCCGCGCTGGTAGGTAAGCGGCCCTTTAAGTTTGGGAGAGTTGATAACTGTGATTTCTACATGTTTTATACCCATTCTTACCAGAGCTTTGTGCATCAATTGCCATATATTAGTCCCAAAATTCTTACAAATTGCACTTGATTACAGGTTTGAGCGACAAAATGACAAATATCAAAGATCGGCTAAAAAAGGAGTGAAATCTTCCAAGTGTCAAAAGACAACTGAAGTGGGGAACAAGATGACCTGCGCGGACCGCACTGATTTGGTGTGCGGCCGCGCAAGAGAGTTCGGAGGCTGGGTTAGTTCAAGTTCACCCTGCACGGTCTGTACTACTTTGCCACGCGGCCGCGCAAGATAGTTTAGAGACCAGGCAAATGCAATGTCAAGCCACGCGGTCCGCAATCCTTTCCACGCGGTCCGCACTTGTGAAGGTTCTGAGACCCAACCATTCAAGGCAAAAGCCCACGCGGCCGCATACCAAAGCAGTGCGGTCCGCGTGGGTAAAGTTCAGAGAGTGATGATTTGATGAATCTTGCTACGCGGCCGCTTACCATTTCTGTGCGGTCCGCGTCCCTTAGCCAACGTGGCCACGTGAAATACTTGTGTGGTCCGCATCCCCAAGTTCCAGAAGCAAGATTTGAAGACCAAGTGCCCTCCGCGGCCGCGTGACATTTGTACGCGGTCCGCGCCTGACCCTCAGTGGTATTTTTGTCCGATTTTTTCTGTGTAGTATAAATAGAATATTTTACTTTTTAGGTTAAGTTAGGTGGTATCAGATAGCAGCTGAGCTCGAGACTTTATAGTTTTAGCCTATTTTGGGCAATTTCCTCCTGTATTAATGTGGATTCGAGTAGATTAACGTTGTAGTTAATTATTATGTCAATTTCATCTACTATTTCTTCAATTTTTGTTACTACTATGGATAGCTAAACCCGTTAGCTAGGGTTGTGACTCAATCCTAGTGTGGGTAATTAATGGGTGTGATTGTTTAGTGCATGAATGATGTTGGGTATTTGTTATTTGGGTTAATCTTATGTTTTAATTAAGATTTGGTGGTTGCAAACACTAAGTCTAGCTTAGTGGGTTTTGACTCTTCTTGAGAAAGAGAGTCTATGACCCCAAGATTAATTCCAACAAGGAATTGGGATGGACCTATTAGAATGGTAGTCCCAATTAACGGGTTACACCTCGAGAGAGTAATTACCCAACTTGAACCATAAGTTGCTTGGGCAAATTGGTCTACCCAATTGGTCTCGAGAGAGTCAATTGGGCAAAATCACTCTCTCTACCGAGAGGTGTGAGAGTGAGTGCAAAAGTGCAACGGTTATAGCATCAGTCCCATATTCATCATTCTTGCATTAGGAATCTCTACCCGTTAGTTGCCCACCTAGGTACATGCCACGGCCCTAGTGCCTTTGTCTATCTTAATTACAACTTAGACAATATTTCTTTAGCATAATCTAGTCTTACCCTTAGTTGATAATAGTAGTTGATGAAAAGAAAACCCAAAAATGTTAGAAGTGCAATTATAAGCACAAACGTATTCTTAGTCTATACAAATACGCAACTCCATTCCAAGCTCCCTGTGGAAGATCGACCCCGATACCACTCTTCGGGTAAAAGTTTTAGCGCCCGCTCTTCCTACCGTTGTGTAAGGTTGAGTTTGATGTGATCGGTACCACATGATCAAAAAAGTGAAGTAAATGAGGTATGTTAAAAGTGAATGATATTTTAATTAATTTAAGATAATTCTTAATTAAATATTTGGTTAATTATTAATTTGAGTGGGAAGTTTACAAATTAATAAAAAGGTCGAGGATAATTATCTTGGATAAGTGTTAGGGGGAATGTCACGTGATGTTATGGAATATTGCAGCCAAAGAGGTATTGGATTAATGACTCAAAAACATGTAACTTTATGGCAACTTTAGAGTATTTTGGTTGCTAAGTCATCAAAGAAGTGAATCCCACACCCAATTATATAAACGACCTCTTAAGACCACAAAATTAAAAGTTTTTTACTACATGAAATAAGGATGGAACTCCTATATAGGGAATGGGAACGTTACTGCTTCAGCCAAGATTCCTAAGATTCCTTATTCTTTCTAATGTTGCTTCTATTCTCTTGAGGAAAGAGTTCAACAAAGATCATTTTTCAAAATCTCTTTACATAGCAACGTATTGCTAAGTGCTTAAGGAAATGTTTCGGCCAAGATTTTCTTTCCATAGTAACGTGAGTGCTCCAAGCTTTGCATACGACTTGTTCCATATTTTGTTGCAATTAATGTGTGTTAGAGGATTGTCAAGAGAATCTACTCAGGTATATTAAGGCTATTCCTTCTTTTTTGTAACAATCCGACCGGTCATTTTGAGCCCTGCGCGTTGTTCAACAGTCTGAGGCCATGAGCAGCTTCATTTTAGGTATTATGACTTGTACGCATGGTCGGAATTGAATTTCGAAAAGTTCAGAGTTGATTTGGAAAGACAATTCTCATTTCAAAAGCTTGAAATTGAAAGAATTAACTATGATTGGTTTTTTGAGTAAACGACCTTGGAATCGGGATCTAAAGGTTCCAGCAGGTTCGTATGATGATTTCGGACTTGGGCGTATGCCCGGTTCGGGTTTTGGATAACCCGGGAGTGTTTTGGCGCCTATTGTGGAAGTTAGCATTTTGGAAGAAATTTCATAAGTTTGCCTTGAAGTGCACTTCAGTGTTATCGATATCCGTTTAGTATTTTGAGCATGTGAATAGCTTCGTATGGTGATTCTGGAGTTGGTAGCATGATCGGAAGTGAATTCGGAGGTACGTAAGTCATTTTGAAGTCATTTGGCTAAAAAATAAAAATAAAAATTTGAAGGTTTTTGAGAAGTTTGACCGGTAGTGGACATTTTGATATCAGGGTCAGAATTAGATTCCGGAAGTTGAAGTATGTCGGTAATACCAAATATGACTTGTGTGCAAAATTTGAGGTCAATCAGAAGTGATTTGATAGGTTTCGTCATCGAATATAGAAGTTTAAAATTCTAAAGTTCATTAAGCCTAGATTGGAGGTCAATTCATGATTTTAGCGTTATTTGATGTGATTTGAGACCTCGAGTGAGTACATAATGTATTTTGGGATTGGTTGGTATGATTGGTTGGGGTCCCGGGGGCCTCGGGTGGATTTCGGATGGTTAACTGATCAATTTTGGAAATTTTGAGAAGGCTGAAGGATTGCTGCTTCTGTCATAACCGCATCTGCGGTTCTTGGACCGCAGATGCAGTTCTCCCAGGGCGGCCCAAGCCAGGAACCGCAGAAGCGGCTCCGCAGATGCGGCCTGGAGACCGTAGATGCAGTCCTAGCCCCTTCACCCCTTTTTCGCAAATGCCACCCCTTCTTCGCAGATGCGGAAATCGCTGGGCAGTGAGGTTCATTTAATACGGGCTTAAAGTTGTTTTTGCTAAATTTCACTCACATCTTGGGCGATATTGGAGCTCTTGGAGAGGCGGTTCCGTCATTCATCATGAGGTAATTAAGTTATGCTAGCCTTGAGTTAAATACAAGGTTTATATATGGATTTAGACATGGAAATTGGTAGAAAAACTTGGGGTTGAGGGAAAAACCTAGAAAATTGATATTCTTGGAATTTGACCAAGATTTTAAGTATGAAATTAGGAGAAAATCATGTATTTGAGTTCATGGAGTCATGGATAAGCTTAGTCTTCAAAAATATAGGAAATCCGGGCACGTGGGCCCGAGAGCGTTTTCGTCAACTTTTCGATCGGGGTTAGGAATTATTATAAATTGGGTTGTAATAAATAATTGAGTAAATATTAATGGATTGGTATTATTATTGACTAGCTTTGGAGATTTCCTCATCGGTTTGAGTCTTTGTAAGGGCGTGGAATGCCGGTTGTGGATCTTTGGGGCAAGGTGAGTCTCTTTTCTAACCTTGTAAGAGGGAATTGTCCCCATAGGTGAATTAATTGGATATGCGCTCCTATTTGTGGGGGCTACATACGCACATGGTGACGAGAGTCCGTGCGTAGCTACTATTATGCTATTGCCTGGGTAGTCTAGGACCCAAAAGCATGCTATACTCGGATTATTAGTAAACTTACTGATATTTTATTTGCTTAAATCATATTGAATTAGTAAATGAATTTTTAAAAATATTAAACTTCATTTTCCTGAATTGTTAAAAGAGAATTGAATTTCCTTTGGATAATTGTTCCATAATGAATTCTAGATTGACTGATTGTTGTGTGTATTTATATTTGACCGCGTCTCATACATGATTAGCGAGCGGGGTAGTAGATGCATCTATGGTTCGCGCCGTTCGACCTTCAGCAGTGCACAATTTATTTTCTATTGGAGTGGACCGCAAGCTTTAGAATTATTTGCAAATGCTTGTATTGCTTGCCTTGAAACTTATTGAAGTTGTTATAGCCTCTTCCCGGCTTGAGAATAATTGCATAAATGATGAAGAATAATTTGGAAATTTCCTATAAAAGGAAGAGTTGTTCATTTGCTTCAACCTACCGAATTATATCATGTTTATAAAAATCTACGATTTAACATATTATTGATATATCATTATTGGACCACTAGTAAGTGCTGAAGTCGACCATCTCGTCTCTACTTCTTCGAGATTACACATGATACTCATTGAGTACACGTTGTTTTCGTACTCATACTACACTTCTGTGTATTTTTGTTGCACATGTATATGTAACTCTAGTGGCCTACTGGGCGTAGCAGTATGGTTGATACGGAGACTTACGTGAGCTGCACTTCTCGAGACGACCCGCAGCCAGCAGAGTCTCTTTCAGTTATCTGTATTTATTTTCTGTCCAATATTGCATTCCAGACGGTTGTTGTATTATATTATTTCTTAGAAATTGCTCATGCACTTGTGACACCGGATTCTAAGATGGTTATTGGGGTATCTTGTATTTACTTCCAAATTGTTAAAAATAGAATTTAATTAAGTATTATTGGTTGGCTTGCCTGACAGAGGTGTCCGGCGCCACCATGACCCTTAGTGGATTTTGGGTCGCCACATTTCTTTTAGCATGATCTATATGACACGAACGAAACGAGCAAATTCAAAACTTCCATAAATGACTCTATTCATAGAGATATTAGAGGTGACTATGTTCTTGAATTCCCATATGTCTTATTATTACGTCTTCTATTCATGGGTCTCAGAAAAATATATAAGTTTTAAAAAGTTTACTTCATGAAATTACTCAAAGTCATAATGATCTTATGACATTCTGAGGGATTTTATTGACTTACTTCATTATGCATTGCATTCATTTATACATGTGCATTCAACCATGACTCCGACAACGTTATATATATATATATATATATATATATATATATATATATATATATATATATATATATACAAACAACGTTATATACGCATCATCACCTGATAAACTGATATACGTTGATGATTTTGCCCACAGTGGCCGAGGTGATATGATTGGATGCCCTCAGAGGCTTGATGATATTATGAAATATGTACTTATGCATGACCTAAAATTCATACGCATATGCATGACACTATAAGTATTTCATGATTTACAGAGTTATCCAAACTTACAAGTCGAGTCAATTACTTCATATTTTTTCCATGTCTTTTATATACTTATTTATGTGCCATACATACTCGATACATTATTTGTACTAACGTCCCTTTTGCCTGGGGACACTGTGTTTCGTGCCTGCAGGTCCTGATAAACAGTATAAGAGTCCTCTAAGTAGGCTATCAGCTCAGTGGAAGGTGTTAGTCCGCTCCATTTGCTCCGGAGTTGCTTATCTGGTCAGTATAATTAGGACATGTATTGATTAGTATGGCAGGGCCCTGTCCCGACATTTATTACATTTAGGTAATCTTAGAGGCTTGTATACATATCTTGTGTACGTGAAAGATTGTATGTCATTGGCGGCCTATGTTCAGTGTACGAGTGATCATTTTTGGTCTTATATGCCAGTATTTCATATGTATAATTTGTATATCTCCATGCTTTACTTCGGTTCATTTATCTATGATAAATGATACAAAAAATATATTACGTTGGTACTTGGTTGAGTAAGGTATCACTATCTGTCATGGTCCATCAGTTTGGATCGCGACAAAAGTTGTATCACATCAGTTATCTCATAGGAAGTCTACAAGCCGTATCTAGTAGAGTCTTGTTTATGGGTGCGTTGTGCACCACACTTACAAGTACGAGGCTACAGGGCATTTAGGACTGTCACTCTTTCTTCTTACTTTAGATCGTGTGGTATAGCTTAGTTGTAAGAAATCAATTTCTTAAACTCTATCTTATTCATAATACAATAATACCTACATCCAGAAAGATGATTGTTAAGAGATATAGTTGTTGAAGAGTTGAGTCAGAGGAACTCAATTTCTGCATCATGCCTATGATGGATAAATATGAGGTATCCAGTAGATCATGTATGTACTAAAATGTGTAAGCTTCTTGATAAGGAGCATTGAGGAAAGAATACCTATCCATGGTAAAAAGGAATAAGAGAATCGAAAGATAGACACAAGTTTCAGCAAGTAAAAGAAGAAAGGTGAAGAAGGGTGCGAGGTGCCCGGCTAATGAAGGTTAACAGTATTTACAACTCAGACAGAGGAATATAAGCCTTTTAAGTTACCTTCAACAGTAACAGAGGTATGTACAATTGGCCACACGGATCTCAGTTATGCCCTATAAGAGCTAATAAATATGTTTTAAGAGAATAACGAGGTATAATAATCTAGCTGGGTTAGAGTAACCTAAAATGGTGTTTAGATTGTTTGTAGTAGTTGAAATTTCCAAAGGATATTGCAAAAGTGCTAATAAATCTCCTTGTGAGACATCCAAATGGTGCATTCTAAAATAGTACAGCTAGATATGAGTACTACAAACATAGGCACTGGAAGTATTGAAGGGATAAATATTACCTAAGTGTAGCTGCCGTCCCTAGTAGAGCAAGAATGTTAAGCAATCCGAAGAGCCAGTGGAGGGAGAAATGGGAGCTAAAAGCAAAAGAATGTCTTGTTGAAGTTTTTAGAATAAAGTGATAGATATAAAATGTTAGTAAGGAAATAAGAATGGAGTTAATGAAGCATTCTGAGTAAGATGTCAACATGGATGACAACGGTAGATAAAAAAATGAAAATGACAGAATTATAGAGTCTATAGTTAAGTGAATTAAAAAGACGAAAAGTGACAAGCCATGAAAAAAACAAAGAAGTATAGGCCATAAAGTCATAAATAATTTTGTGACTCTAACGTGATTACTAGAAGGAAAAGTAGACCCCTGAGGAATAGAAATCAGTATGGATTGGTGAACAAAATAAACTAAACATGAATTAGGTACTGAGTAGATTGATAATGGTCGACATTATGAGAATTTTATATTTCGTTCTGGCAATAATAGAATGGACAACATAAGATGATTCATGAGAAATTCACAGAATGGTCATTAGACGCTTCCCTAAGGCAAACAATGTGAGCAAATTTAAGCTTAATGGACTATATGTGCCAGTTATACTAAGTGTCACCCTCGTGAGTAAGGAATTTTGTTATCCTTGGTATAGAAGGATTACCGCAAGGCAAGTAAGGATCATCAATGATGTGAAAAGACGACAAAGATAAATAGGTAAAACATCTATAGGTAGATCGCCATAGCTCTAAATCTTAGTACTCCCCTAAAGGGGGAAATATGGAGTGATGTGGTATGGACTGGTAAAGGAAGAATGCAGTAAATACGAAAAAGGAATGAGATTACACTTATTCAGCCCCTATGTATATGCTACGATTCCAGAATATTATGCAAACATGAAATCAATGAGAGGAAGTAAAGGTCCATGCCTGAGATGTTATTGATAGACAAGGAGTCAAAGCGAGACATAAATTAAGACAAAAGCAATAACCCAAGAAAGATTACACAGAATATTTATATGACAATGGGCCAACGAGTGGTTAGTATTTGATTCACGAAGAGCCTAGTTATGGCTAAATAAGAGGATACACACAAATTAGTAGATCGTACAAGATAATAGAGTGAACCCCAATACGGGGAATCTAGCCTCGCAGTTATGACATTATAATACTTGATGTATATTCATATAGGAGTTGGGGAAGTTAAAAAGGTACCATATGAGTGTTACGGAAATAAAAGAGAGTGCCACTAGGAAAACAATCAAAATATCAGTACTGCAGCAACCCCACAAGCACAAGGGATGTAGGTAAGTAACTACGGATAAGTTTAGGAAAGGCAGGATATCAGAAGGTCCTTCGAGTATTCAATGTAATAAGCTCACAACTTTACAACAGTCAGAGGGTCCTCCCTGAGTACTACAATGAAAGACTAGCTAAGAAAATATAAGGAAGAAGGCTGTAACCTAAACTCGATGACCTAAAGAGGAAATGATCTTATAAAAACAGTCTCAAAACAACATTGTATGCACTTCATAAGAAAGTGACACCTACCGTGGCTAATGAACGAGCAGTAAAATTAGAAGTGATATTCAAGATTATATAAGTTGTATGGAATTCCAATATGTGTGGGTACTAAGATAAGCTAAGTATGGACGCAACAAGGGGGAAGAAAGACGAGGAAAAGTAATTGCTTATTCTTAAAGAAAGCTAAGATGGAGAGAAGAGAATTATTCAATCAACGATCCAGAGTTGGTTACGTTATAAACGGACTTAAGGGTTTAGAGTATTATCCATGCAACATATATGTTGACGATCATACATCCATAGAAGGTTCCGGTATAAGTAAACAGGAAGAATTGATCCCGGGTCATAAATAAAGGATTGAATTGCTAAAGGATTCATGGATATTCCATAGCGCAATGAAAGGCTAAAAGTAATAACTGACACTATGAGCCGCAAATTGGAAGATAGCTTAAGCCTACATAAAGGTTGATCAGATGAAAGAGGAAACTAAAGAGTTACATCAACTTAGTAAATTAGGAGTTTGATTATTAAACCCAGAAAATTATAGACGTAGTGATTGAGAACATTGCAGAGTCACTCTTAATATCAGAGGCCGAGTTAGTAGAATATCAACCTCATAAGAAGTTAGTATAAAGCTCTCATCAATCATGTAAAAAGGTGCAAGTATTATAATAGAAGTTCAAGTTGTGGATGTGAATTATACCTATATAGAAGGGAGATCATGAAGGAGATTGAAAATGTGATGCGAGACGTTAAGGTAAGTAAGGTAAAAGTGAACAACATACAAGATACTCAAATGCAGAAGGTTGTGAATAGTCCAAACTTTGGATAGAAGGCTAGAAGTGCGGGGATTCAATATCCAGGAATGATAGCAGCATCATCAGTGGCATATCTTATAGCCTATGGTTTCTATATATCGAGAGGTCTAGTTAAGAAAGTAAAAGAAGAGTTAGACATGATGTGATATCTCACTTGATGTTCGAGAATAACACAAGGAAATATATGGTGGAAGGAAGTTGAAGGAAGGTTATGAGTAGTATAAATGGATATGTATGGGTCGCAAGCTAAATTATGGTGAAGCGAAAAGGTTCTAGAAGACATGAGTAAGCATAAGAAAGGGCGAGTGAGAAGGTAACAAAAATGGATAAGTCCTCAGGATTAAGCCCATGAAAAAAAGAAGAGCAGACAGTTACTCTAAGTTATACAAAGCTCACTATAGCCTGAATGAACTCAAAGGAGTCTAAGACTAATAACATTTAGAAGAGATGGAATGCTGACCTGGTAGTAGAATGAGAGTGTTATTATGATAGATATAGGACGCCGTTTGAGACTTCAATTGAGTAATGGTCTAACAAAAAAAGAAAGGGGTTTCATGAATTGGATAGGATTAAAATACACACGTAAGGTTAATCACATTGGATTGTTGTGAGATATGGTTATGAAATCATGGTATCTCTCCAGGTGGATCAGTCTAATCATTTCAGATGTTCCCCGATGAGACGTGAGCCTTAGAGGCAGTGTTACATAAGAGGTTAAGTTGTCAGTGGTAGATTATATATCAACGTTAAGGTGAATCGATAATAGATAGATAAAGTTCCAACGTATGAGAGGAGATAAGGATTCCCTCCTTTAGATGAACAATAATAAGGAGGCATTGGAGGACTTGGATTTACACATCTATGATAAGAAGTGAGAGAGTAACCCAGAATTATGTAGCATACCTCGATGATAATAAAACCAAAGTGAGAGTTATGGTATAGTATGACCTATCTAGATGTAGTAAAGCCATACGGATGAATAACTAGGTCTATGAAATAATTTATAACAATATTTGTAAGTTCAACAAAGTATCGAGCGAAGGACTTCAATATATATACCGGGGGGGGGGGGAGGGCATATTATTAATCTATATATATGTTTACAAAGTGGGGCCTAGATATTGGCTAAAACCTAGAGGAATATGGAGAGAAGAGTCCCATAGGCGTACATACAAAGTCAGAGTCGTACAGACTGCATGATAATAGGTAGCAACCATTACAAAATTGAAAGAATTCCGACCACGAGCTGTCGTGTGAGGAAGAGGCCTAAAGGGGGGAAATGCCCCGACCTTTTAATTTATTCACAGAATATTTGCCTAAATGTCAAGAAGAGTATCAAGGTATTCACAAGAGCTATAAGTTATAAAAATAATAAGTGCATCAGTCAACATTCGAGGACGAATGTTCCAAAGGGTGGAATGATGTTACACCCCATATTTTTGTACATGAAATTATACCAAAAATAAATTGATGGGACCTCGAAAAGTGAGATATTACATCCCGTATTTTCAAACGTTAAAGTTTCGTCGTAAGTTAATCGACGCAAGTTCGGGAATGAAATTATTTTGAGATTATAAGCATTATGCTATTTCAAACAAGTGATGAAAAAATTTGTGAAGGTGAGAGGGTAAGAAAGTCAAAGAAAATGAATTCCGTCGAAGTTTGACATTTTAGGATAAAATACGTTCCGAGCTATAATATCCGAGATTTACGGACTAATCTCATGCAAGGTACCACATGACCATGACAGTGAAGTATATGAGGTATGTTAAAAGTGAGTGATATTTTTAAGTAATTTGATATAATTCTTAATTAT
>MU766962.1:0-14378 GCA_026770625.1 Nicotiana glauca
ACAAGGGAACATGTTTTTAGCAATTGCAAGCAGGAGCCCACCTGAAGAATAAGGGAATACTTTTTCAAAGTAATCGCAAGCAGAAGCCCACCTGAAGAATAAGGGAATACTTTTCGAAGCAATCGCAAGAAGGAGCCCACCTGAAGAATAAGGAATACTTTTTCAAGCAGGAGTCCACCTGAAGAACGGACATAGTCAAAGTCATATTGAAAGAATGCAAGAGGCAAGATCAAGGCAGTTCAAGAACAAAAGATAGCAGACATTAGATAAGATTTTGTAAAACACAGGGCATAGCTTAGGATAACTTCTTTTATCTTTACAAATGGTGTAATAAGAGGATCAGCAAGCAGTAACAACAGCAACAGCAATGAGATCACAGCTCCTGGTAGGCCAAGCTACCAGACATTCCTGAACTACACTGACCTGATTCCTGTTTAGCCCAGGATATGTAGGCAATCTTTGAAGCAGGATGCGGTCAAACTTTCCAAAAAATACTTCACACGGAATATGCGAATGGGCAAAAATCCCTCATTACTGCTCACTTATCTTTTCATTGAAACTCTGCGTGTTCCCGAGCAAAGAGGGGCAGCCGTGAGCACGTGATTTTTGCCCTAAGCAAATTATTCCCAAAATCTAAACAAAATAATTTTTAAAAAAAAAATTTGTCATTTTTGTGTTAATTAGTTGCATAATAATTCATAAAAAATATACAAAAATATGTAGGAGTATTAGGATTTTAATTTTACAATTTTTGGTATTAATACATTTTGAGAACAAATTAAGGAAAAATTAATATAGCATTTTTATGTTTTAATTGAAAAATACCATAAAAATAGAAATTAACTACTTTTAAAATTAGCAAAAAATAGAAAAATAGAATAAAAAGAAAATACAAAAAAGAAATACAAAAAGAAATAAATAAATACAAAAGGAAAATACAAAATATATAAAGGAAATAAAATACAAAATACAAAAAGAAAATACAAAATACTAATATACATAAAATCGAGCTTATAATATCAGTGGCCCAAGAAATTAAAAAACATTCAATACAATTGACCCAGGCCCAAAATATTGATACCCGTCTGCCTGGTCCTAATCCAAACGACACAGTTTAAAATTAATCAATCTGGGCCGTTAAAATCTTGATCAAACGGTCAGGTATACAGGCCATTTTATAAGTCAAACGACGACGTTTAAGTCATCAAATCCTGGTCGTTCATCTAATTGATCTAACGGGTGGAATTGAATCATTAATTAAAATGAGACGACATCGTTTTTAGCCCAGTAGATCTGAGCCGTTAATATACCTAATCCAACGGCTCAGAAAATTATACACCTTTTAAATATACCAAACACCCTATATTCGTTCATTTTCTATCATCTTCTTCCTAATGACCTAACCCTAGCCGCCCCCTTCTCCTCTCACCAACCCCGCCGGAACCCTCACCGGTGGGAAATGTAACCTACGCCGATGACCTTGCCATTAACACCATAGAAAGGTCTAAACCCCCTCTTCCACCCCCCATAGGTAATTTTCTTCAAAACAGACCAGGTTTCCTCGAATATTCATCCAAGTGTCGCCGGAACCCTACTCCGGTGAACACAAGGTTAGCTTCTGCCTCTACCCTTAACACCCTAGAACCGCCTAGGCCTCCCCTTTCCATCCCTCTAATTCTTTTTCTTCGAACAAGCCTAGATCTCTTCGAATACTGATTTGAGTGTCGCCGGAACCCCACTCCGGCGAACACCACCACTCCAAAACCATCCCATAGCATCCCTTAAACACCCTAGGCCCTATTCTAAGAGTCTTTAACCTCGAAAACCACTGAAAGAGTTCAAACTAAAGTCCAAAGGACTGCCAGAAGTCCAAGAGTCCAAAAATGATATCCAAGGTTTTTAAAACCCTGGAAAATCAAGGAAAAAACGAAGAAAGAAAAGAACAGAAGAAAGAAAGAAAAGGAAGAAGGAAAGAAAGTCTAGAGGAAATTAGAAAACAAGAAAAAAAGCTAAGTTCCTGTTTCCGTTTTATTTCTGTTTTGCTTGCATGTCCATGATTTTCTTTTTGTTGTTAATTCTTAATAAAAATGATATAGTTTTAGGTTTGATTTCTGTTCATACTGTTATACTTAGTTTTAGGGTTCTGATTGTTTTAAAACCTGATTAGTAACTAAGGTTTTCTTTTAACCGGATTCTTTATTGTTTGATTGGTTTTCTGAATCTTGTTAATTGATTACTTAGTTTTGATTTGGTTGTATCTGTTAATTGACAATTAATTGATTAGTTCTGGTAATTAGTTAAAGTTTTCAATCCTGATTCTTAGAGTAATTTTTTTTAAAAAAAATCATTTGATTATAATTAGGGTTAAGGGCAGTACGGGTGAAAGGGTAAATAAAATAGGAAGGCAAGGTTAGTTTGGGGAATGGCATTAGGTTCATTGTAATAATCCTAAAGAGGTAGGGGTAGATTTGGGAATCCTATTTGGTTTAATGGTAAATACCTAAGGGGTTGAGGGTATTTCAGGCAGGATAAAAGGGTAGTGCAGTAAATACCAATTTGAGGTAGGGGTAGAAGGGTAAAAGCTAAGGAAAGGAACCTTCTAGATTGGGGTAAATGGTTAATACTGCATTAATAAAGGGGAAAAGAGTCAATTAAATAAAATAATAGGGGTCTAGTTGCAATAAAAGAAGGGACTAAGGGACAATTTCAGATTTTGAAATTCCCTCCCTTTTCAAATCTATAAATAGGCTTCATCAGCCTTCATTGAACAAGTTTTGAAGTTTAGAAGTTTGGAGAAAAATCTGAAATACTAAAACATTTCCCTTTCTATTTGCAATCTTAATTCGTACTTCTGTTCACATCAAAGCTTGAAAAAACCATAAAAATATCACTGTTTCATTAGTCCTACAAGCAAATTTCAAGTCTGTGTTCCTCTTCTATTGAGCTTTAGTGATCGAGTTACTGTTAGTTTGGTATTGTGTGGAGTCAATTGTTGATTCGTGGTCTGGTTTAGCATCTGTGGGTTCTCTACTGGTTTATCATCATTTTGGTTTGGGTTTGGTTTGCTGGAGCTGTTCTGATCAATTTACAAGTTGTTGTTGATTGTTGATCCTTTACTTTGCCTAGATCTCATTGATTCCGTTGTTTCCAGGTACAATCTCTATTAACTGAGGCTATAAATGCAAAATAGAAGAAAAAATGAAGCTTAGTTGCTGATTGTCTTTTTATTTTATCGATGTAAAATTTAGTTCAAAGTGTGTATTCATTAGGAATAGACTAGTTTGTAATTAAATATGGACTGGACTTTATTTTGGACTCTGTTTGTTAATTAAGTCTAGTAGTGGTATCCTTAGATTGTATAATCGAAATAGTAAATAGGATTAATGATAAAAATCAGTAAAACAAAAGTTAGAAATAATAGCTGAATTCAAACTTCATGTTATAACTTCGGAATCATTGAACATTTATAGAGTTTTTTTCTTCCAAAAATAATAGATATGTTTTAAACGCATGATTATTTGCGAAATTGTAAGTTCACAACTGTTAAATTTGAAAATTAATATGAACTCATATGTGTTAATTTGATATTACTTCTGTAAATAATTTCTTAATGCAGAAACAATTTGATTATGATATCAGTTAGTTAGTTCAAACGTAATTAGTGTTAGAAATAATTTCAAACGTTTAGTATAACATTACTCGTGATAGAATAATGAGTCTGTTTCGATTCTGAAATTTAGTTTTACTAGATTTAATTCTGTGCATAAATTTGAATTGAAATAAAGGAAAGTCTCCCCATAGTTAAGCACGATACTGTTCTGAATTTGAATTTAGATTATAACAATCTGAAAAATGAAGCGATGAGATACATCTTCTGTCTCAAGTTCAATCTAAGAAAGTTTAAAATGCAAGGCCCAAATTAAGTAAATGTTAAACATGGGCCTGGTCTGTTGGTTTTAAAATTTGACTGACCTGGGCCATTAGGCCTGGACATATTAATATATGTTCCAGGACTTGGGCCTATGCTGATACAACCAGTCCGGCTACACCTGGCCATGGTATTATCGTATGGGCTGTGATCAAGCCCAAAAATGATTGAAGGCCTAGGCTCGTATGTGATCATAGCCCCAATGTAATAATTCTTAGGTAATATTAATGAATTAAGACCTTTATTCTTGACTATTAGAGACAAATGCATAGAAAATATAGTATACTTTAGACATGACCTTAAATAAAAATAAGATGAGCCTCGCCGCATTAAATACACAATTGCGGGGCTCCCAAATAATTGTTATGAAAACCTTAGATTCGGAAGGACCGTTTAGCAAATTTTACGGACTTTCCCAAAGTTAATAAGACGTAGAGACTCTAGGCACGATTTATGATAATATTACCTTCTTAATACGGGTGCACATTTATGTGACCCAAATCCAATTCTCAACGAAGTCGAAATGTGTTAAAAGCCACAGGCGTACTGGTACGGCGTGGTCAAAAAATACATTTTCACGATGTTGTAATTCTTTAAATAATAAAGTGGAATATTAAAAGGCACATAAAAAGGGAACATATATAGAAATCAGATAAAAACAAATACAACAGTTGAGCGACCGTGCTAGAACCACGGAATTCGGGAGTGCCTAACACCTTCTCCCGGATTAACAGAATTTCTTATCCGAATTTCTAGTTCGCAGACTGTAACAGAGTCAAACTTTCCTCGGTTCGGGATTCATACGGTGACTTGGGACACCATTAATCTCCCAAGTGGCGACTCTAAATTTTAATAAATAGATTCCGTTCCGACTGTCTTTAAATTGGAAAAACTCCTTCCTTTTATTATATCCCTTCCCGGGGTGTAGTAATAGCGGTAAAAAGGAGGTGTGACAGTGGGTTTTGGAGCTCCCCCCGGCTGAGCATCCGGTTAAGCTGATGAAGATCTTTTTCTTCTTTGAAAGGAAATCCTCTTCATCATTGGCTTCTTTTCGTCATTGAGAACCATTATGGCTGGCTCGGTTGGTGTTCTGTTTATTATTTTCTCTTGAATCCTATCCGAAAAGGAACATCTCCTCTTCGGTTTCTTATTTTTAGGACTCCGAGAGGAGGCACCCTCACCAGAGACTCGAACAGATACACGAGCCCTACTCTGGTTAAGGGCACTCTACAGTACCCACTCAACCTCCACAGGGTCATCTAGAGCGTCGTGGGGCACACGACAGAACCTCATAAAAGCCCTATACAAGCAAAAAGATGGTTAGTAAATTGTTCTTAAATTGCTTTACACAAATAAGATTCAAAGAAACAGGAATTTTGCTCACCATGGTTTTTTGCTCTCCACACGTATTTGGGAGACATTTTTTTCCACCGTCAGGATTCCAAGGTTGTAATATCTAGAATTTTTTGAACTATGATCCAGACCGTGAACCCGTGGGGGTTCCCAAAAATTAGCTAAAATGAAGAGAGTAAAAAAAGAAACAAAGCAAGAAATTATCTTTCTATGGATAAAGGAAACGAACACCCAAAGACTTACGGAAAATATTCCACGATTCAGGGAAAGCTGGAGTTGTGGCCGGGATGATGTCCCTAGTAATGATAATAATGAAGTGCTCCATCCATCCATGGTCATTGTCACTATCTACGCTGGTGAGATGAGCATGATGACCACAGTTGCTGAAGTTTAACACTCCCCCACGGAATATATTGGGGAGTAAAGATTCATCAAAGGTGCGAGAGTTACAGTTTCTTGATCTCGATGCACAAATGATGAAGGCGGGCCACTGTACGCCATATGGATGGGCATACTTGTGCCAAGCTGACCTGCTACTAGTGGAAAAATTCTAGAATTATTAGGTCAAGTCATGCACTCGACCCTAAAGAGAAGGAACCCAGAGTAAAGGACTATGTATAGACATATATAAACCCCGATTTGGAATAGGTAACTCGTTCTACCCACCTGGGGAAAAAAATTCAATTTTACTGCAATTGCAGTCTTCCTTTACAATGGGGATTCTAGAAGGATGAATGGATGAGGAGTACCCACGAATTGGCCAAAACCTCATACTTTGGGAAGTTGCGGGTGGGGTTTGCTCTTGGAGATAGTATGCGGTGCTAAGATGGAGTAGTATGATGGTGTTTACGGTTGGAGGTTCATATTCGACTTCAACCTCTTTATTCATTTTTCTTTGGACCTCCACCAAAGATTAAAATAGAATTTTCAGAGACGACAGTACAAGAAAACATGATGATAAGAAATCTGTGAAGAGGTTTTTACTAAAAAAATTGAGTGTTGCAGAAAAGCACTAAACAAATTCAACGAAGAAGAAGAAATTGTGAAAATAATGAAAGTGAAGAAACAAAAATGATGAGTAGTAGAGAAGTTATATACGTCAAAAATCATGGTCATGATTACCTTGAAAAACTGGCGAAAATATTTGTTGAATCACGGGGCAACGGGTATTAAATGCAAGAAGACGTGCGTTCCTTCAAGTGTTAGAGACCGTTCGAACTTTTCCTCCAAGAAAAAAATCCTCATCTACTTCCCGGTAACAATAAGTTGCATCACCAAAAAGTAGGGTATAACGACCCGGTAAGTCACTCTGAGAGTTATAGCCCCGTTTCTCCTATTTCTATTTTTTTATGTGTTGTTCAGCTGTGTTGAATTGTATCGAGTTGGTAGGTTTGGGTTCAAAGTATTTTTGGAGTGAAATGATCACTTGTTCTCTTAATTAGAAAGCTAAGTTAGAAAAGTCAAGCGAAAGTTGACTTATGAGTAAACGAATTCGAATTTATATTTTTATGATTCGATTAGCTTCGTTGGGTGATTTTATACTTAGGAGTGTGTCCAGAATGTAATTTGGAGGTCCGTGGTAGAATTAATTTGTAGATATCGGATCAAATTTTAAGAAAGTGAAGAGGGAATTGGTGATGATAATATATAAAATAGTGTATAAATAAGTGGCTAAGAGATAATGTTTTGATTTACTTATTTAGTTGAATTAGGGTTGTTGTGCCAATAATAAAATAGGAGGCAAGTGGACCAAGCCACCTGTTAAGGACTTCACGTCCAAAGCCTCTCCAAAGTGGGAATAGATGAATTGCTAGGGTATTAACTTTAGAAAAAAGAAAAAAAAATAGATAAATAGCAGGTTTTAGTCTTGGAGATTTGACGGCAGCACTTTTGAGAAAAAAAAAAGGGCTAACACGCTTTAGCATCGGAGAAAAACTACGCAAACTAGGGATGTTGGTTTGCTCAGGTATTATAAGATTTCAATGTATTTTGTTCAGTTAATTTTGGTCAACTGATAATTATGGTAGTATAGGAGATATGAATTTATTCTTATTCCATGAACAATAGGAACAATAATTACTATATAATAATAGGATGGTAGTGATTATATAAGGATTGGTAATCGTAAAGATGAATTAGGATTGAAAACTGGACGCCGACTCCGTTCTGTCAATGCCTTTACGAAATTCTGCAAAAATAATATGAAACTACTGCTACTCGAAATCCCTACTACTATATTTAAGAATGAAACTATAGGAATCAGGATGTCATGATTGATATTAATAATAAGCTAATGGTTGGTGGAAGTAAAATCTTGCCATGAAAAACTAATATTGATACAGTGTATATAAAATGGAAACATACTGGAAAGGGACTTCTATATGTAAAATACAAAGTGATTATCTACTAAGTGGTTAATAGTGAATAAGGCACGTCAATGTGTAATGACGATGACATGTGAAATGGTATATTAAGATAGTGGTGGATTCACAACATAAGAAATAGTATTATGGAATTGTAAAGTTATTTCAGAAGCTAATGTTTTCGCTATTTTTGTTGACAATTTGGTGTACTAGTTTTTATTAAGTGGATCTAGTTTCATTTTAATTTTTACTCATCCTAAGATTATGAAATTATTTGCCTAGATTACTTAGAACGTGTTATTCAATATTTTGACTAAATTCGGAGCCTTTGGAGACCGAGTCGAGGGACGAGGGCATCCTGGAGTAGGATTTTACGCGGTTGAGGTAAGTAACAGTTTTAACTCCGGCTTTGAGGGTATAAACCCGGAGACATTGATATCATGTGATTGCTTGGTGGTGATACCCACGCTAGGTGACGGGCGTGTGGGTGTTCATAGCAAGGGATTGAGACTTGGTCCGTCCCGTGAGGCCTAATAGCTATTATCTGTGGTTATGTGTTTACTTGTTGTTGAACTTATTTGCCTTCATGTTAGAGATCATGCTTAGGCTTTATTCATGCTCACATTATTTGTACTTAGTCATAGAAATTATTGTATATATTTACCTCAGTCTTTATTATTTGCTAATATGATGTGATACTTGATGTGGGATGTGTCCCCTTATTTGTTGATGATGGTGAGACTAGTGAGGTATATGATTGAGTGAGACCGATGGCCTGATTGTGAGGATATTAATACCATAGCACGTGAGTTGTCCATGCAGCATGTGAGTTGATCGTGCGGGTCCAGGTATTTATACCATAGCGCGTGATTTGTCCGCGTAGCACGTGAGTTGACCGTGTGGATCCAGATATTAATATGATAGCCTGGTTGTGAGGATTAATACTATAGCGCATGAGTTGTCTGCGTAGCACGTGAGTTGACCGTGCGGGTCTAGGTATTTATGCCATAGCGCGTGAGTTGTCCGCGTAGCACATGAGTTGATCGTGCGGATCCAGGTATTGATATGGTAGCACGTGAGTTGTACGTGCTTAGCGCTTGGGCTTTGGGAGCCCCTTTGGAGTCTGTATATACCCCCAATGAGCACAGAGTGTTGAGTGTTGAGTATTGAGTGTGGAGTGCTGAGTGCGAGTGCTGAGTGATGGAGTGATATTGTTGTGAGGTTGCATTTACTTTTGCTATTGCTGCATTTATCTGTTAAATTTCTTTGTGGTATTTACTAAGTTATGGAATTTACCTATTTATTCCTGTTATTTTTAAAATTGAAAAAAATAAATAATTGGACTATTTTGCTTAGCTCGTCACTACTGCTCAGTTCCTTAGTTATTTTTGTTACTACTGAGGTGGTTGTACCCATACTACAGCATGCACTTTATGTGCAGATCCAGGTGAGTTCGTTGATTTTAGCGTGCTTTAGTTGGAGACTGCAAGGTAGCCGCCAGCGTTTGCAGGACCTTGTTACTCCTTTCATCATTTTTTCTTTTGGACAGTTAGACAATTTATATATCTTAGTTCATAGTTTTAGACGCTCGTGACTTAGTGACACCCCGATGTTTGGGACTCGTTTCTATATTTTCTAATTATATTTAGAGTTGATTTAGTTTATGAAAAATTTTAAATGTTGGAAATGTTTTATTAATTTCTTACAATCGGTTTAGTAGTAATATTTTGGAAAGTAGGCTTGCCTTGTAACACGATAAGCGCCACCACGACCATGGTTAGATTTTGGGTCGTGACAAGTTGGTATCAGAGCCTAGGTTACATAGGTCTCACGATTCATGAGCGGGTTTAGTAGAGTCTTGCAGATCGGTACGGAGACGTCTGTACTTATCTTCAAGAGGCTGTAGAACCTTTAGGAAAACTTCACCTTCTTGAATTCTTATCGTGCAATATTGATTCAACTTGAAGTGCAACTCTTTAAATTTTATCCACGCTTTCATATGCGCACATGAGCGCTCGGTATCAGTTGTGCATTTTGTGATTCTCTGGATGAGGTGCGAGATGTGATTTCTGTGTGTTGATGTTGGACCAGTATGGAGGAATTGAGGCTGGGTTTTGACTGTAGATTGAGCACTGGGGTATTGATTGTGTGAGCACGTGCTTGTGGATTTATATGTCCGGTAATGTCCCTATTAGTGGAAATATTGGCTGGAGGGATACGTGATGAGTATTATGTGACCACGAGATGATTTCATATGATTTTAATGTGACGAGAAGGTATTGCTGAAGGTTTCACCTATTTGAGACTCTGGGTATGATTTTAGACTCGTTCGAGGACGAAAGTTTGTTTAAGAGGGGGAGGATGTAACGACCCGGTCAGTCGCTCTGAGAGTTATAGCCCCGTTTCTCCTATTTTTATTTTTTTATGTGTTGTTCAGCTGTATTGAGTTGTATCGAGTTGATAGGTTTGGGTTCGGAGTAGTTTTGGAGTGAAATAATCACTTGTTCTCTTAGTTAGAAAGCTAAATTAGAAAAGTCAACCGAAAGTTGACTTATGAGTAAACGAATTCGGATTTGGATTTTTATGATTCAATTAGCTACGTTGGGTGATTTTATACTTAGGATTGTGTCCAGAATGTAATTTGGAGGTCCGTGGTAGAATTAGTTTGTAGATATCGGATCGAATTTTAAGAAAGTGAGAGGGAATTGGTGATGATGATATATAAAATAGTGTATTAAATAAGTGGCTAGGGGATAATGTTTTGATTTACTTATTTAGTTGAATTAGGGTGGTTGTGCCAATAATAAAATAGGAGGCAAGTGGACCTAGCCACCTTTTAAGGACTTTACGTCCAAAGCCTCTCCAAAGTGGGAATAGATGAACTGCTGGGGTATTAACTTTAGAAAAAGAAAAAAAAATTAGATAAATAGCAAGTTTTAGTCTTGGAGATTTGACGGCAGCACTTTTGAGAAAAAAAGGGCTAAGACGCTTTAGCATCGGGAGAAAAACTACGCAAACTAGGGACGTTGGTTTGCTCAGGTATTACAAGATTTCAGTGTATTTTGTTCAGTTAATTTTGGTCAACTGATAATTATGGTAGTATAGGAGATATGAATTTATTCTTATGCCATGAACAATAGGAATAATAATTATTATATAATAATAGGATGGTAGTGATTATATAAGGATTGGTAATCGTAAAGATGAATTAGGATTGAAAACTGGACGCCAACTCCGTTCCGTCAATGCCTTTACGAAATTCTGCAAAAACAATATGAAACTACTGCTACTTAGGCCCCGTTTGGCCATAAGTTTTGCCAAAATAAATTTGAGATTTATTTTCAAAATTCATGTTTGGCCATAAATTTTGCTCATATTTTGGCCAAATCCCAAATCAAAAATTTCAAACCCCAAAATCAACCATTGAGATGAATTTGAGCCAAAATCCAAAAACTTGGGAATTATGTACATGTTTTTTAAAAATAAAGTTGGAAAATATGTTTTGAAAACGTATGTCCAAACACATTTTTATCTTCAAACCAAACTTCACCCAAATTAGATTTTTCAAAATAAATTTGGGATCTATGGCCAAACGCTAGCTTGAAATCCCTACTACTATATTTAAGAATGAAACTATAGGAATCAGGATGTCATGATTGATAGTAATAATAAGCTAATGGTTGGTGGAAGTAAAATCTTGCCATGAAAAACTAATATTGATGCAGTGTATATAAAATAGAAACATACTGGAAAGGGACTTCTATATGTAAAATACAAAGTGATTATCTACGAAGTGGTTAATAGTGAAGAAGGCACGTCAATGTGTAATGACGATGACATGTGAAATGGTATATTAAGACAGTGGTGGATTCCCAACATAAGAAATAGTATTATGGAATTGTAGAGTTATTTCAGAAGCTAATGTTTTGGCTATTTTGGCTGACAATTTGGTGTACTAGTTTTTATTAAGTGGATCTAGTTTCATTTTAATTTTGACTCGTCCTAAGATAATGAAATTATTCGCCTAAATTAATTAGAACGTGTTATTCAATATTTTGAATAGATTCGGAGCCTTTGGAGACCGAGTCGAGGGACGAGGGCACCCCGAAGTAGGATTTTACGCAGTTGAGGTAAGTAACAGTTTTAACTCTGGCTTTGAAGGTATAAACCCGGAGATATTTATATCATGTGATTGCTTGGTTGTAATACCCACGCTAGGTGACGGGCGTGTGGGTGTTCATAGCAAGGGATTGAGACTTGGTCTGTCCCGTGAGGCCTAATAGCTATTATCTGTGGTTATGTGTTTACTTATTGTTGAACTTATTTGCATTCATGTTAGAGATCATGCTTAGGCTTTATTCATGCTCACATTATCTGTACTTAGTCATAGAAATTATTATACATATTTACATCAGTCTTTATTATTTGCTAATATGCCGTGATACTTGATGTGGGATGTGTCCCCTTATTTGTTGATGGTGGTGAGGCTAGTGAAGTATATGATTGAGTGAGACCGATGGACTGATTGTGAGGATATTAATACCATAGTGCGTGAGTTATCCGTATAACATGTGAGTTGAACGTGCGGGTCCAGGTATTTATACCATAGCGCGTGAGTTGTCCGTGTAGTACGTGAGTTGATCGTGTAGCACCTGAGTTGACCGTGTGGATCCAGGTATTGATATTATGTCCTGGTTGTGAGGATATTAATACCATAGCGCGTGAGTTGTCCAAGTAGCACGTGAGTTGACCGTGCGGGTCCAGGTATTTATGCCATAGTGCATGAGTTGTCCGCATAGCACGTGAGTTGACCATGCAGATCCAGGTATTGATATGGTAGCACGTGAGTTGTCTGTGCTTAGCGCTTGGGCTTTGGGAGCCCCTCCGGAGTCTGTACACACCCCCAGCGAGCGCAGAGTGTTGAGTGTTGAGTGTGGAGTGCTGAGTGCGAGTGCTGAGTGATGGAGTAATATTGTTGTGAGGTTGCATTTACTTTTGCTATTGCTGCATTTATCTGTTAAATTTCTTTGTGGCATTTACTGAGTTATGGAATTTACCTGTTTATTCCTGTTATTTTTAAAATTGTGAAAAATAAATAATTGGACTATTTTGCTTAGCTCATCACTTCTGCTCAGTTCCTTAGTTATTTCTGTTACTACTGAGGTGGTTGTACTCATACTATACCCTGCACTTTATGTGCAGATCCAGGTGACTTCGTTGATTTCAGCGCGCTTTAATTGGAGACTGCAACGTAGCTGCCAGCGTCCGCAGGACCTTGTTACTCCTTTCATCATTTCTTCCTTTGGACTGTTAGATAGTTTATATATCTTAGTTCATAGTTTTAGACGCTCGTGACTTAGTGACACTCCGATGTTTGGGACTCGTTTCCATATTTTCTAATTATATTTAGAGTTGATTTAATTTATGAAAAATTTTAAATGTTGGAAATGTTTTATTAATTTCTTATAATCGGTTTAGTAGTAATATTTTGGAAAGTAAGCTTGTCATGTAACACGATAAGCACCATCACGACCATGGTTAGATTTTGGGTCGTGACATAGGGGGAATATTTGTATAGGGTGAAATTGGTTGATAACAGGTGATCGAACAGTGAGGTGACATGTGGAACCGAGGATAGGCAAAAGGTAAGTCATCAAATAATTGGCACCGAGTGTGAAGTATATAACTGTTACCAGATGGATCCCAAAGGAAGCATAGCAGATAATAGAGATTCAAAGATTTGACATCGGATAACATTTAATGAGCAGTCGCTATAGAGTGTATTTGCATTCAAAGCAGTTATTGTGCACCCATCAATGACATTTTTATTCTCATTCAAGAGGAGCTTGATTTTAGGATCTTGTCTCCCAAAATAGAGTTATAAATAGCAGGAATAATCATTGTAGGAAAGGAAATATTCTGCACTCAAAAGTTATAATAAAATATTTTGCTACGCTCAATTGAACTGTTTTACAATTGCTTTTACTTTTGTTCTCGGAAAGGTTAAGTTGGGAGTCAGGCTTGTTATCTCGTCTATTTTTAGTCGTTAATCTAATTTTTGTTCTTATTTATTTATTGCTTTTGGATCAAATCGATTCTCTTATTTATAAATCATATTATAAATTCAACTATACCATTTTACAGGTAAACATATAGCAAACTAATATTACAAGTGCATCGAATTTGCCCCATAGGCTAGGAATTTCCATAATGTCGATCAGAAAAATCTTTAGGATCTTTCAATAACTAGTCACTGGTTCGCTATTTTATTTTTATGTTGGTATAAATAAACTATATATTGACTATACATGTTTATACACATATTAGGCATGAATTACATATATATTATATGCCCGCCAACTAAATTCAGTTTAAGCGGTTGAGTAGGCAACTATTTAGAGTAATTCTTTAAAAGGTTAAGAGCTGAATAAATTCAGGATTAGCCTAGTATAAAATTGATAATTAAAAATATCATAGTTGTAAAATTAATTCATATTTAACCACTTTTTTTGGGGAGTAATTTCTGCCCAAGAATACCTAACTTAAAAGAGCGCAAAGATTTGTTTCTTTATTTTTTCCGCTTTCTTTGGTGATTACACCATGACTTCATGGTCTTGAGGCCCAATGACAGGTGAAGAGCCCAAGCACCTAAAGTTTTTTATAAATATTTATGTAGGCCTTAGTATTTATAGGAAATATTAGGTTTTCTTTTGTATTATCAATTTTATACTAGG
>MU766962.1:16035-29003 GCA_026770625.1 Nicotiana glauca
TTGAACTAGCTTTAGAACTTCCAAGAGGCTTGTCTTCCTCTTAAGAATTCTATTACTACTGGCGATTTTATTAATGGTATTAGGTTAATTAATATTTAATTCTAACTGTCGCTAATTTCTCGTCAATATTTGTATCTTTCTTTTTTTTCTTTATTTGCTATTCAAGAACCAAGTTTTGTTATTGCATTTTGGTTGTTATCATTTGAACTTCAACGAAAATTGAAATTAGAATTATAGGATTGTCTCTTATTTAAGTTTCAGTATCTTTTCTTGAAGTTCCATCATAGATTGTTGGATTATATGGTGAAATTCACATACATTGTGTCTTGTTTGAGTTCGAGCTTATAAGTTAACTTCAAAAGGCTAGAGCTCTAGCATAATATACTGGAATTTACATATATGATGTCTTTGAACTCTAGCGCACTGTGCTGGAGTTTATACGCAATAATTCCATAATACAATATAATATGTTAGATTTTTTTCTTCATATTTTGCTAAAGGTATTGTTGTGCAAATTTTATTTTTGTATTAAATAATACTAGTAATTTTCAATTATTTCATAAATGCGAGCTATTTTTTTATTACCAGTCCGAAAATTAACCAATCGGACTATTTTAACTGTCACGGCCCAAAATCTAACCATGATCGTTATGCCGCATATCGTGTTCCCAAAATATTACTACTAAACCAATTATAAGAAATTAATAAAATATTTTCAAAATTTAAAAAAATTCATAAACTAAATCAACTCTTTAGAAAATACGGAAACGAGTCCCGAACATCGGGGTGTCACTAAGTCATGAGCGTCTAAAACTATGAACTGAGATATATAAATTGTCTAACTATCCAAAGAAGAAATGATAAAAGGAGTAACAAGGTTCTGCAGACGCTGGCAGCTACCTTGCAGTCTCCACTTAAAGCCGACCTAAACTCAACGATCACCGCACTTTTAACTCACCTGGATCTGCACATAAAGTGCAGGGTGTAGTATGAGTACAAACACCTTAGTAGTAACAGAAATAACTAAGGAACTGAGCAGTAGTGACGAGCTGAGCAAAACAATCCAATTATTTATTTTCACAATTTACAATAACAATGAATAAACTGGTAAATTCTATAAAACCAACAAATGCCACAAAGAAAGTTAACAAATAAATGCAGCAACAGCAAAAGTAAATGCAACCTCACAGCAATGTCACTCCATCACTCAGCACTTGCACTCGCACTCAGCACTCCACACTCAACACTTTGCGCTTACTGAGGGTGTGTACCGACTCCGGAGGGGCTCCCAAAGCCCACTAAGCACGGACAACTCACGTCCCATCATATCAATACCTGGATCCGCATGGTCAACTCACATGCTACGCGGACAACTCACGCGCTATGGTATAAATACCTGGATCCGCACGATCAACTCACGTGCTACGCGGACAACTCATGCACTATGGTATTAATATTCTCACAACCAGGCCCTCGATCTCACTCAATTATGTACCGCACGGACAACTCATGTGCCGTCATCAACAAATAAGGGAACACATCCCACATCAAGTATCACAACATATTAGCAAATAGTAGAGACGGAGGTAAACATTTATAATAATTTCTATGACTGAGTATAAATAATGTGAGCATGAATAAAGCCTAAGCATGATCCCCAACATGAAGGCAAACAATTTCAATAACAAGTAAACACATAACCACAGATAACAACCATTAGGCCCCACAGCCTTACGGGACGGACCAAGTCTCAATCCCTCACGGTGAACACTCACACGCCCGTCACCTAGCATGGGTATCACCACCAAACAATCACATGATATCAATTTCTCTGGGTTTATACCCTCAAAGCCAGAGTTAAAACTGTTACACCTCCTTTTTACACGTCCATCCCCGAGGGATAAATGTGTGAGGGAATTTTTCCACTTTAAGTGACATTATTCTAAATGAGATTATTTAATGATCAGAGTCGCCACTTGGGATAGTTTATTTGGTGTCCCAAGTCACCGGTTTATTTTGAATCCCAAATGGAGAAAAATTTTGACTTTCCTTTTGAAGTCTGCGAAGCAGAAATAAGGAATTCTGTTGACCCGGGGGAAGGTGTTAGGCACCCCCGGATCCCGTGGTTCTAGCACGGTTGCTTAAACTATTATATTTGGCTAAAAATTTTATTTTTATACACGTTCATACCTATGTGTATTTTTACCTTATAACCGCTTTTTAATTATTTTTTTAAGGAATTGAACGTCGTTTAAAATATATTTTTGGATCACGTCACATGAAATGTACCCGATCCTCGATACATTTTATTTTATGTTTTGGGACTTGGATTTGGGTCGCATGAAATGCACACCCGAATTTAAGAATGTGATTTTATTAAATCGCGCCTAAAGTGACTAACGCGCTATTATTTTTGGGAAAGCCATAAAATTCGCTAAACAGCCCGTCCCGAATTCTGAGTATTTTAATATATACACTCATGAGGGCCCCGCAGTTTTTGCATTTTATTTGGCGAGGCTTGTCTCACTTTTATTTTTAAAAGGGTCAAACTTAAAGGGACTATGATTTGCTATTTTATTTGTCTCTAAAATGAAGAAAGGGCCCTAATTATTTAATGTTACAAAGTCGGGCCTCGAGTTCAAGTCCGAGTCCAAACAAAAGGAAGGACCTTTTAATTTGAACTCGCTACCTAACTTAAAGCCCAAACTTATATCGTGTTAACTATAGTGCAATCTTGAAATCAGGCCCAACAGCTTGCAAATAGGCCAGAGTTGTTTGGACTTCAATAAGTACAGCGGCCCCGTTAAAGCAATCATTGTAACATGCCACTGATTTGCAGGGTCAGTGAGAATTTGCATATGAGGACCATGCCTTTCTGATTTTTAGATTAATTATAAACAACATGGATTACTCTGGAGTTGCCAAACGATGTCAATTCCTAAATCCCACTTAAACACCCTTATAGTTAGAATTCATGCACATGGTGGGCACTACTTATGTCATCTTAAATTCGGAAATTAATCATTGACTAACTACTACTTCAAAACTATAATTTATTATGAACCTGCTTTATCAAATGACATGCCAAGTTATTTGTTCCTAACAGTTGAATATTCAGTCATCAACACAAATGCATATATCAATGACTATATAATTATAGAATTTTGATCCATGACTACAAACTGAACGTCCAAATAACAGTCCAACTACACAAATGATACAAACTTCAAATAGGCAGACCCTATTACACTAGACAATAAATATAATAAACTCAGACTTCATCTCCAATCAATTCTTTACTGCATTTATTCTTCACATCAACTACATGGTTCATCAAGCTTACATGAAGTCATAAGAGATACCTGGAAGTTGAAATACCAATAACAGAAAAAGGAGTCAGCAGCAGCAGTAACACAGCAATAGCAACAGCAAATAGCCAACAGCAATTCAGGAAAAATCAATTAAAGTTCCCAACAAATGCCAACAGCAGTACAACACAGCAGTTTATGTGTTCAAAACAGGAGTAGTTTGGATCAAAGAAAACTTCACAATAGGACCCAGACAACATCAACAAGACACAGTAACAACACTGGACTGGAGAACTATGACTCAGCAGCTAAACATCAGAAACTTCACTTATGGAACAGTGTAGGGAATACTCTCCGATTTCAGAGTGTTTTATCAGTGTATGGATTCAAATAGCAGAAAATGTCTAAAAAAACACCCCTCCCCCTTTAAATTCTTGACTTAGCTTTCTTAAGTGTTTTCCTTTTAGTTCTCAGAATCTGAAAATCCTCCTATTCTTTTAGGCTCTCAGAATGTCCCCCCCCCCCTTCTGATTTCCAGNCCCCACTATATTTCACCTTTTCATTTTTTTATTACCCATTACCTTAGCGCTCATTAATTATTTTCAGTTAGTGCACCATTTTAATCCCTTAAAATTAGCATTTAGTATAATTTCCACTAAGGAATGTTTTCACTTAGAACTGTTTCTAATCAGTCCTTTAGCAGCCTTTAATCTACCCCCCTAATTTCAATAATTCCCCTAACTACCCCTGAAATTACTGAAATCACAATCCTACTCCAATCCAATTACCCTTCAATCTATACCAGGCCCCCCAACAGCTATAACCAATTATCATATCAACTGAATGACTAAAGCTGAATTTCTAATTGGAACAAATGAACTAAATTTAAGTCAAAATCATATGAACACTATGCAGAAATCAACAGAAGACTCAACAACAGTTTGAATTTTGGCCTTAAATTAGATCAACGGCATCACAGCATTGATAACAAAACCATATTGAATTATAATTGGTATAGGTACAGGGAGCAAACCTAATACATTTCTAAATTAAACCTAAAAAAATATGTGAACAACTGAAATAAGACAAGATGTAAAGTAGAATGAGCTCATATGCAAAGATGATGAATGACAAAGAGAGAAAGGGACAAATACAAACGAACAATCTGAACTAGTAATAACAACAGCAAAGTACATATTTTTGTGATTTTTTTATTTTTTGTAAACACAAACTTAATTACTCTTAATTGTAGAATTAAATTCTAAATGCTAATGCAACATATTTTTGTATTTTTATTGATTTAAATAAATAGACATGCACACACAAATACAATCAATAAATACAAAATCCACAAAAATTGCAAACAACACGAAACTATTTTGTTTTGAAATTTTTGGGAGTAATTCTCATATAGGGCAAAAATCACGTGCTTACAGCTACCCCTCTTTGTCCGAAAACACGAAGATTTTTTGTGCAAAGATAAAGTGAGTGAGCGATTTTTGCCCGTTTGAGTACTCTGTGTGAAGCATTTTTTGAAAGACTTGACTGAACCTTTGCTTCAAAGGTTTCCTACATATCCTTGGCTAAAAAGGAATCAGGTCAATGTAGTTCGAAAAATTTTGGTAGCTGGGACTACCATGAAGCTGTGGTTTACTGTTGTTGTTGTTGTTGCTGCTGCTGCTGCTGTTACTTACTGACCCCCTTATTACACCAATAGGAAAATCGAAGCTAAGCTAGCTATGCCTGTCAACTATGAGTTACAAGATTCCTATCTATAATTCTCTTGAAACTTGATCTTGAGTCTTAGTTGGTTTGGCTATGGACTTCGGTCTGAATCTTGATGCTCGTAAGTTGTAGGTATTTACTTCTTCATGCACCATTGGGTCAAAACAGGATCAGCGAAGCTTGTGACTTCAATCAGGTTTTGAGTAATCCGCACCCTTACTTGCTTCACATTTGAGTTCATTTCTTTTTGTTCTTTTCTTCTTTTATTGATTCTGGATTGAGACTCATTCCATTGGTCATCTCATACCTTGTGTTTTGAGGTCAACCTGCTTAAGATACCAAACAAATGAACGAAAATTTTCTGCCCCAGTTTTCACTAGGAAAATTTCGTGAGTTATTTGTGACACATATCTAAGTGATTAAATCAGGATTGTGTATCCTTGTGAGTGAATCCAGGTTATGCTGGAAAACAAAAAAGGGTCTCGGGTTATGCCGGGGCAAAAAGGAAAAAGCTCCTTGGGTTATGCCAGGGAGATCCTCGTTTTTTTTTTGAAAAAAAAAGCTCCTTGGGTTATGCCAGGGAGATCCTCGGTTTTTTGGCTGGGATTTGGAAAGAAAAAGCTCCTTGGGTTATGCCAGGGAGATCCTCGGTTTTTTGGCTGGGATTTGGAAAGAAAAAGCTCCTTGGGTTATGCCAAGGAGATCCTTGGCATAACCTCGATTTTTTTGATCGGGATTTGGAAAGAAAAAGCTCCTTGGGTTATGCCAAGGAGATCCTCGATTTTTTGGCCGGGATTTTGGAAAGAAAAAGCTCCTTGGGTTATGCCAGGGAGATCCTCGGTTTTTTGGCCGGGATTTGGAAAGAAAAAACTCCTTGGGTTATGCCAGGGATATCCTCGGTTTTTTGGTCGGTATTTGGAAAGAAAAAGGCTCCTTGGGTTATACCAGGGAGATCCTCGATTTTTTGGCCGGAATTTGGAAAGAAAAAGCTCCTTGGATTATGCCAGGGAGATCCTTGATTTTTTGTCCGGGATTTGGAAAGAACAGGCTCCTTGGGTTATGCTAGGGAGATCCTCGGTTTTTTGGCCGGGATTTGGAAAGAAAAAGCTCCTTAGGTTATGCTAGGGAGATCCTCGATTTTTTGGCCGGGATTTGGAAAGAACAAGCTCCTTGGGTTATGCCAGGGAGATCCTCGGTTTTTTGGCCGGGATTTGGAAAGAACAAGCTCCTTGGGTTATGCCAGGGAGATCCTCGGTTTTTTGTCCGGAATTTGGAAAGAAAAAAGCTCCTTGGGTTATGCCGGGGAGATCCTCAATTTTTTGGCCAGGATTTGGAAAGAAAAAAGCTCATTGGGTTATGCCAGGGAGATCCTCGGGTTATGCCAGGATTTGGAAAGAAAAATCTCCTTGGGTTATGCCAGGGAGATTCTCGGTTTTTTGGCCGGAATTTGGAAGGAAAAAGCTCCTTGGGTTATACCAAGGAGATCCTCGGGTTATGTCGGGATTTGGAAAGAAAAAGCTCCTTGAGTTATGCCAGGGAGATCCTCGGTTTTTTGGCCGGGATTTGGAAGGAAAAAGCTCTTTGGGTTATGCCAGGGAGGTCCACGGGTTATGCCAGGATATTTAAAGAATGGGGTCCTATGCTACCATGAGTTTTTTTTTTGGGATTTTTATTTATTTTATTCTTCTTTCTTTCTTCTTTATTATATATATATTTTTTTGTTTAAGATAAAATGAGTAAAAAATGCAGGAAAGAATTTGGAAGAGACTTCCCTTTTGGATTGATTATTGCTGCAAAGCTGTTTCTAGCTCTTGCGCAGTTTCTTTTTGGTTGCACCTGCTTCTTGCAAGGTTGCTTTGGATTGCACCTGTTTCATATTTTCAAGCAAAGAAGAATTATTAGTTTGAAACGGTGGTTGACTTTGTGGCCTTGATTGTTTTGATCCCGGCCCAGCTTCTTTGATGAAGATCTCAATTGCAACTGCTCGTTTCCTAGGGACCGATTCATTTCAGGCCTTGGAGAACCTCTGATTTTTCCAGACTTCGCCATGATGGTTGGCCAGTGGAACTCAACTTTCGCCTTCGTAGGCTTTTCCTTTCTGATTCTCCTTTTCTTTTTCTTTTTTTTTTCGGAGCATCATGGAACTTTTGGCTCCTCAAACTTACTGCAACGGCTAGTTGCATGGCACTTACCTTTTCCAACTTTATTCTGCCTTTGTAGGCCTTTCTTTTCTGGCTTCTTTCTTCCAACTTCAATTTTAGAGCATTTGGGGTTCCTTGGCTTCTTCAACTTTTGCTGAGGCGATTAGCCACGTGGGACTCAACCCTTTCAACTTCAATTGCCTTTAGGCACTTTAATTTGAATTTCTCCTTCCAAGAGTTTTGATTCCTGAGCATCGGCTGCCATGGCCAGTCGAGGTCGACTTGATGCACCTGTTGAGGCTGGGTATATTTTTGCACATTAGCTCGCACCAAATGAGAACCCTGTAAATCAGTCTTACCCTCCTTTCTTTGTCTTAGTTTTGGAACAGAGTTAGACCGAAAGGGATTCAAAGAAACTAAACAAGGGAATGGAGAATAAGTTTAAACAAGATGTGTCCCTTTCGGGGAAAGGAAAGAAGGACCTATCTGGATTACATAAGGATTTCAATGAACATGACATGCCTTTTGGACTGGATGCCTGATCTGTGTAAATCGTCCGACTCTCAGAAATTCATCACAACTTTTGCCTCAAAATTCGAGAAACCTTGCCAGGACTTTATCGGCGCCGATGGCTGTGAGGATCCTCTTTTCGATCAGGGGCGCCCTTTGTGAGTTTTCACGAGCTGACCTTACTCATTTCTCTTCTCAGCATCGCCTTATAATGCTCGTGTGGGTTTTCACTAACAAGACTATCATTTTGATTTTCTCTGCTTACCGTCGCCTTACGGTGCCCGTGTGGGTTTGCACCAATAAGACTCTCTCATTTTATTCCTCTCATTTTGTTTTATCAGGTGCAAATAACTATATCCTCCCATTTTGAACCTTTTTGCCAATTGATCAGAAGGACTTGAACAAAGTTTGGGGTAAAAAGAATTTGGATTGAATTACAACTTTGGGACTTTTGGGCGGTCTCATGGCCGAACCATTATATCATCTGCCTCAGTTTCAATTTTTGGGGGGAATTGGGATTTTATTCGGTGTGAATGAACCCCAGAGAGAGGCTGCCTACGTATCCTTTCGGCATCAAATCGAACGTAGTTCAGGAAACTATATTTTTTTTTTGGATTTTCTTTTGTTTTTCTGCTTTGTTTTGTTTTCTTTTTTTTTTCATTTCATTTCCTTTTTTCCTCTCTTTTTTTTTATTTATTTTCTTTGCCTTTTATTCCCTTTTTTTTTTCATTTCAATTTTCAATAACACTTTCGTATTCCAAAGAGGGTAATCAAAGAATGGGAGCCGGCTCAAAGGGTTTGCAAGGGTTGATAGTGTTTGGGTAGCGATAAAGAAAGCCTTCGTCATCCCAACCGGAGAATATTAGAACTATATGAAGGATCCAACATAGTACATTTTCACTGCATTTGTATTGACAGTTATTTTAGGGACATTTCCTTCGGTGTGTCAAAAGTACAACGCACTCTTTTGGCAGTACTCTTGTTGCAATGTATGGAACTTTCCACTTTGGAACCAATTTTCCTTCAACTGTTCCAACTTTTTTGTCTTATTTCCTTAAACTTTATCCTCTTTGCATTCTGGCTCTTGATTTATTATTTCGAAGTCTGACAGTGTTTTGGGATCTGGACATGAAGTCCGCAAGCATGTCATATTATTGAAATCTGCATTTAACATAACTGGAAAAAAATGAGAAAATGACAAGATTAAGAAAAGAGACATTCTTGGAAAATGAAATATTAATTTCATTTTTTTTATTTTTTTTATTTTTTTTTTCAGTTTTGAAAATAGAAGGGTCTACTTTGGAAAGTAAGACAATAAAGTAAAACATCCGAATCACACCCTGAGATAATCCGGATGCAGAAAGAATAGCAAGACTGGCTACCGAGACTCCCGTCTGATGGGGAACTTTCGTGCTTGGTGACCATTTGGTGGCTTTCCTTCTGTCTCGGCAATTGCTGCAATGGCCTTTAGTGCCGGATCACATTCCTCAACTTCACAAATCATTCCGACCATAAGCCCTTTCAATATGTACCTCTTTCCTTTTTTTTTAATAATTTTTTTTTCACTCTTTTTTTTTGCTCTTTTTTCACTTTTGATTTTTTTTTGGCGCTCTTTTATTTTTGCACTCTCTTTTCTTTTCTTTTCTTTTTCTTTTTTTTTTCTTTTTTGTCACTATTTTTTTCACATTATTTTTCTCTCAGTTTACTTATGACTATGATCGAATCCGATGGGGATTGCCTATATATCATGACCTCGCATGAATCAGATCTTGCGTAGTTCGGGAAGATTGGAAATTGAGTAAACTAATTTTTTTTTATATAAAACTCCGACCATGAAAGCTTTAAGGCCAAAGAAAAACATTTTTGATTTTTTTTTTTTTGAAATTTTTTTAAAACAATGCTTTAAAAAAAGAAAGTAATTTTTTTTTTTTTGGATTTTTATTTTGATTATTTTTTGAAAGAAAGACTTCAAAATATTCCATTTCTTTTGCTTTGAAGTTCGGAAATTTTAAAAGTAAAAAGAAAATATTTTTTTTTGATATTTCATTTGTTTTATCTTTTCCTAAGGAAGAAAAAAAAATAATTTTTTTTTTGGATTTTAGATGTTGCCTCTTAATTTTCGAAAGAGGAAATTTTAAGAAAAATATTTTGAATTTTTTTTTTTTTTGAGTTTTTGTTTATTTACAAAAGTACTTCTAAAGAAAAACAAAAAATATTTTTTTTTTTGGACTCAACTTTTTTTTCAATTTTTTTTTTTTGACATTTACAAAGGAAAGATATCTAAGGAGTATTTTTGTTTTTTGGATTTTCGTTTCTGATTTTTTTTTTTTTTTTTTTGAAAAAATACTTCAAAAATGAAGGAAACCTGCATTTTTAGATTTTGATTTTTATTGATTTTTCGGATTAAAGACATTAGAAAGAAATAATTTTTTTTTTTAGTTTAAAAACTACTTTTTTTTCTAAGGAAAGATTTTTAAAGAAGGAACTAAAGGAAAATATTTTTGATTTTTTTGAAAAATTGGGGTCGGAACCGATGAGGTTTGCCTGCGTATCTCACATCCGATGAGAATCAGACCCGCGTAGTTCGATCAGCTTTGACGGAACTAGGGAAACACGACACTTAAAAATTTTTGGCTCATTTTGCAATGACTTTTTTTTTCAGAGTTTCAGAATATCTAAATACCTACCTTTCACTCTTCTTCTTTTTTTGATTTTTTTTTATTTTCTCCCTCTATTCTAGAAGCCGGTCAACATGCAAGCCAAAACAAATAAATGCGCAAGTAGCACGTAAGATGCATCAGGATGGTCTTTCATTTTAGGTCACATGTACTAGACAGACCTAACCCCTGTGTTGAGTCTCCAAAGTCAAATGCACATGATGCAAACAAACGTTCCTACTAGGGATCCGGCATGAGGCTTTGTTATACTAGGTTTAAGCCTTGGGTTTATTGTTCTAGACCTGGCTTACCCGAGCGGGCAACTCAAGCCGGGGGGGCAGCGTATTGGGGATACAGAAGCTCCGCCGGCTTAGCAACTTATCCGAACCTCGTTCTAAATGGGCTATGACTCTAAACAGAAGAGAAGATACGCGAAGTGCACCCTTCTCCATGATGTAGAAGACTCAGAAAGAGGAAAGATTTCGTAGCAGTTTATATATACAATTCAACAAATATCAAAGCGGTAAAATATTTAGCACATTTAGCATGGAACGTGTAGAAAAATCAGATAAAGCCAAATATAACAGTTATACTAAGCTCGAATTCTTGAACCCTGAACCAGAGATTCTGGGTTCGTATCCCCAGTAGAGTTTCCAGAGCTGTCACACCTCCTTTTTACACATCCACCCCAGAGGGATAAATGTGTGAGGGAGTTTTTCCACTTTAAGTGACATTATTCGAAATGGTATTATTTAATGATCAGATTCGCCACTTGGGATAGTTTATTTGGTGTCCCAAGTCACCGGTTTATTTTGAATCCCAAATCGAGGAAAATTTTGACTTTCCTTTTGAAGTCTGCGAACCAGAAATTCTGAATAAGGAATTCTGTTGACCGGGGGAAGGTGTTAGGCACCCCCGGATCCCGTGGTTCTAGCACGGTCGCTTAAACTATTATATTTGGATAAAAATTTAATTTTTATACATGTTCAAACCTATGTGCATTTTTACCTTTTAACCGCTTTTTAATTATTTTTTTAAGGAATTGAACGTCGTTTAAAATATATTTTTGGATCACGTCACATGAAATGTACACGGATCCTTGACACTTTTTATTCAACGTTTTGGGATTTGGATTTGGGTCGCATGAAATGCACACCCGAATTTAAGAATATGATTTTATTAAATCTCGCCTAAAGTGACTAACACGTTATTATTTTGGGAAAAGCCATAAAATTCGCTAAACAGCCCATCGCGAATTCTGAGTATTTTAATATATACACTCATGAGGGCCCCGCAGTTTGTGTGTTTTATTTGGCGAGGCTCGTCTCACTTTTATTTTTAAAAGGTTCAAATCTAAAGCGACTATGATTTGTTATTTTATTTGTCTCTAAAATGAAGAAAGGGCCCTAATTATTTAATGTTACAAAGTCGGGCCTCGAGTTCAATTCCGAGTCCAAACAAAAGGAAGGACCTTTTAATTTGAACCCACTACCTAACTTAAAGCCCAAACTTATATCGTGTTAACTATAGTGCAATTTTAAAATCAGGCCCAACAGCTTGCAAACAGGCCAGAATTGTTTGGACTTCAATAAGTACAGAGGCCCCGTTAAAGCAATCATTGTAACATGCCACTGATTTGCAGGGTCAGTGAGAATTTGCATATGAGGATCATGCCTTTCTGATTTTTAGATTAATTATAAACAATATGGATTACTCTGGAGTTGCCAAACGATGTCAATTCCTAAATCGCACTTAAACACCCTTACAGTTAGAATTCATGCACATGTTGGGCACTACTTATGTCATCTTAAATTCGGGAATTAATCATTGACTAACTATTACTTCAAAACTATAATTTATTATGAACCTGCTTTATCAAATGACATGCCAAGTTATTTGTTCCTAACAGTTGAATATTCAGCCATCATGACAAATGCATATATCAATGACTATATAATTATCAAATTTTGATCCATGACTACAAACTGAACGTCCAAATAACAGTCCAACTACACAAATGATACAAACTTCAAATAGTCAGACCCTATTACACTAGACAATAAATATAATAAACTCAGACTTCATCTCCAATCAATTCTTTACTGCATTTATTCTTCACATCAACTACATGGTTCATCAAGCTTGCATGAAGTCATAAGAGATACCTGGAAGTTGAAATACCAGTAACAGAAAAAGGAGCCAGCAGCAGCAGTAACACAGCAATAGCAACAGCAAATAGCCAACAGCAATTCAGGAAAAACTAATTAAAGTTCCCAACAAATGCCAACAGCAGTACAACACAGCAGTTTATGTGTTCAAATCAGTAGTAGTTTGGATCAAAGAAAACTTCACAATAGGACCCAGGCAACCTCAACAAGACACAGTAACAACACTGGACTGGAGAACTATGACTTAGCAACTAAACATCAGAAACTTCACTTATGGAACAGTGAAGGGAATACTCTCCGATTTCAGAGTGTTTTATCAGTGTATGGATTCAAATAGCAGAAAATGTCTAAAAAGAACACCCCTCCCCCTTTTAATTCTTGACTTAGCTTTCTTAAGTGTTTTCCTTTTAGTTCTCAGAATCTGAAAATCCTCTTATTCCTTTAGGCTCTCAGAATGCC
>MU766962.1:29206-58659 GCA_026770625.1 Nicotiana glauca
CCCCCCCCCCCCCCCCCCTTTTTGATTTTCAGTCCTTTAATAGGCATTCACTTAGTGCCCTCCCCACTATATTTTACCTTTTAATTTTTTTATTACCCATTACCTTAGCGCTCATTAATTATTTTCAGTTAGTGCACCATTTTAATCCCCTAAAATCAGCATTTAGTACAATTTCCACTAAGGAATGTTTTCACTTAGAACTGTTTCTAATCAGTCCTTTAGCAGCCTTTAATCTACCCCCCTGATTTCAATAGTTCCCCAAACTACCCCTGAAACTACTGAAATTACAATCCTACCCCAATCCAATTACCCTTCAATCTATACCAGGCCCCCCAACAGCTATAACCAATTATCATATCAACTGAATGACTGAAGCTGAATTTCTAATTGGAACAAATGAACTAAATTTAAGTCAAAATCATATTAACACTATGCAGAACTCAACAGAAGACTCAACAACAGTTTGAATTTTGGCCTTAAATTAGATCAACGGCATCACATCAATCATTACAAAACTATATTGAACTATAATTGGTATAGATACAGGGAGCAAACCTAATACATTTCTAAATTAAACCTAAACAAATGTGTGAACAACTTAACACAGATAAGATGTAAAGCAGAATGAGCTCATATGCAAAGATGATGAATGACAGAGAGAGAAAGGGACACATACAAACGAACAATCTGAACTAGTAATAACAACAGATAACTAGGGGAATAATCATAATTTTGTACCATAACTTATGGGCATTGACTGCTTCGACTCACTCAACCAAACCAGAACAAGAAAATTTCAGGGTAAATCAGACTAACAAACCAACCTATTCAATTGACTTAAACAGCCTATAACATGTACTAATCAGAAGAACAAAAATGGACCAGCAAAAGGCCTGATGGAGAAAGAGAATTAATTGACAGAAGTAATGCATAAAACTGGAGCTTAACCAGATTAAATAAAAGTGAAATACGACAATAAGAATAATCAGAGAAAAGAGAAGAAATACCTTAAAACTACAAGTTAAACTCCAAGGAGAATCCAATTGAAACTTCGACTTGAGGTTTTGAAGCCGAAATGGACCTTAATCGAGTGTTCTCGACTGAGAACACTTGACTAAGGTCGATTACGACCTCAAATTCTTTTGGATTTTCTAGGGCTAGTTCCGTTGAATTAAAATTTGAAAGACTCTGCTATGATTTGAGCAAAACCATTATGGGTTTTGGGGCCAGGGTGGTCTGGTGGTCAAATGGTGTAACTTTGGGAAGGTTTAGGGTTGGCGCCGCCACCAAGGATTTTGTGGCGGCGCTAGGGTTCATACCTTTGAATCGATATTCGACGGGCTCTGGTGGGATTCGAACAAAACTGGGGTGTGATTTGGGACGAGGGAGGTCAGGTGGAGCTAGGGTGTGAACTTGGGAATGGTTGGGTAGTTTTAGGGTTTTTGGACTGACCTTCGATTGATTATTTGAAGGGACTGGTTGGGATTCGAAAGAAACTGATAGTGGATTGGAGATGAGGAGGTTATGGTGAAGAAGTGGTGTAAAGATGGAGGCATTTGGCCGTCGACCGCTGCCGTAGGTAATTTCCAGCTGGCGGTCGACGGTAGTGTGAGGCGGAGGGTGCTGGACATGTCTCTGAAGCTTAGAGACGAGAGGGGGGTTTGGCTTGGGAGGTGTGGGGTGAGGTTTGGGAATACATAGTGGGGTGAGGATTTAATCCCGGCCGTTTGATCAAACGAGATCAACGGCCTGGATCAGTTAACTTAAGGGGAACTGTGTCGTATGGGTGATGATGGGGCGGACCGGGTGTGGGAATGGGTCGGGTCATTTAGGCGGGTGAGGGAGGAGAGTTTTGAGCCGTTGGATGGTGATCAAATGGACGGCTGAGATGGATAGCCATCGAAACGACGTAGTATTCTACCTATACTACATCGTTTGGATGGTCTCGTGGACTGAGTAAATGGACCGGGTAAAAAATGTTTTGGGCCTGGACTTTGGTCAAATTTGGGCGGCCCAGTCTGGTTTTTCTCTTTATTTGACATTTCTTCCTTTCTTTTATTTTCCTTTATTTCTAAATTAAATTATAAACCAAATCATAAATATTAAGTAATTCCTAATAACAATCAACACACACAATTAAAATAAAATCACACAAATTTACATTAAATGCTAAAAAAAATATAAAGTATATATTTTTGTGATCTTTTCATTTTTTGTAAAACAAACTTAATTACTCTTAATTGTAGAATTAAATCCTAAATGCAAATGCAATATATTTTTGTATTTTCATTGATTTAAACAAATAGACATGCACACACAAATGAAATCAATAAACACAAAATCCACAAAAATTGCAAACAACACAAAACTATTTTATTTTGAAATTTTTGGGAGTAATTCTCGTATAGAGCAAAAATTACGTGCTTACAAAAACTGTTACTTACCTCAACCGCGTAAATTCTACTTCAGGATGCCCTCATCCCTGGACTCGGTCTCCAAAAGCTCCCAATCTATCCACAATCAGAATACTACTATCAACATAGTCTAAAAAATCGAATTCCACAATAAAAACTACAAAAATAGGTCAACAATCCGAAACCGGCAAAAACTCGACCCCCGGGCACACGCCGCAGAACTTGTCAATAATGGCAGAATCAAAACCCTCGTCCTCTCCCAAGTCTAATCATATAAAATTTATCAATTTCGGACTCCGTTTGTTCCCTCAAATCCCTACCTAAAACTCTCCAAAACTCAAACCCTAACTCCCTAAATTTTACTTTGAAATCATCAATCAAATCCCAAAAACGAAGATGGATTCATAAAATATAATTAAAACTGAATAGAGAACACTTACCCCAATCCATATGATGAAAATCGCCCAAATCCGAGCTCCTCATCTCAAAATATGACCGAATGAACAAACCCTACTTTTATATTTTTTTCTGCCAGCTATTCTGTCTCATTTCTCATGTCAAACAATTCCTAAACTCATATTTTATGCCTCCAATGGATTCCTTGTAAAATTGTAGTCAAGTTAGACTTTTGAATCACTCAATTTGACCTTATAATGAATGAGATATGTAGGTTTTAATATTTGCAAATAGTGCAGATTTTTAAATGCATTGCTAGTGACAGTTTCGTAATTAATCTGAAAAATCAGGCAACCCAATTCTTAGTAAAATGACCCTAAAATCCTCATACGATGTCCAAACTTGATGACTCTTTTTGCTACAGGTCCGTAATTATGATATAGATCTAATGCTTCAATCAAAAAAGAAATCGGAACTCATTTGTTCAATATGATATCATTTATGCTTGAAGAAACGGCGTCGCAACTTAAGAAAAATGAGTGCAATACAACTCAAACCTCTCTGAAACTCGCCGAGGCTCTCGAGACCTCAATCAGTAATTCCAACAAGTCATATATCATTAGCCGAACCTAATCGAACCTCTGGAACACCAAAAACAATACCAAATCAACCTCGAATTCAAGCCTAAGAACTTCTAATTTCCAACGTTTGCCGATTCAAGCTTAATTCTACCACAGACCTCCAAATTACATTTTGGACACACTCCTAAGTCTAAAATAACCCAACGAAGCTAACCGAATCATAAAAATTCAAATTCGAATTTGTTTACTCATAAATCAACTTCCGGTTGACTTTTCTAATTAAGCTTTATAACCAAAAGACTAAGTGATCATTTCACTCCAAAACTACTCTGAACTCAAACCTACCAACTTGATATAACTCAACAGGTGAGCAACACTTAAAGAAGCAGAAATTGCAAAAATAAAGCTATAACTCTCAGAACGACGGATCGGGTCGTTAATGGGGCCCATTGAGTTGTTGTATTTGGGCTAGAGAAGCCCAAATATGTAGTGCACATCAGCCTTTAATGGATACCAGCCCAGGTTGGTGGCGTATTCATCAGAACTACTACTCTCACCGTCTCCTGCTCTCTCCGGTCTATTTTCCGGCCACTCCGACGAAATCAAGCAGCAGGTTTCTCTCTTCCTCTCTCTCTCTCTGATTTAGATTCCTTGTCTTTCTCTCCCGAAATAAAAACCATTGTAAGTTATCTTCCACGTTTATCAAAAGTGGATCAATTTAGTTTGAATTCTGATAAACTCAAATGGATCGCTGAAATTTTTAGTTGATAAAGCTTTCTTCTTTTTGATTATTTCTTCAGATCTTTTTTGTATCTGGATCAGATCGTGTAATAAGTGTATTTTTTTTGGAATTTATCCTTTTGATAATTTTCATATTTTTTCTGGAAAAACTACTTGCTAAATTACTATTGTGTCTCTATAGTCATAATACGGTTTAAGCAATTTGAGATATTGTTGCAATTATGTGATGTGTGCAGGTAAACGTTCTAGAATTGGTGTTAAAGATGTCTTCAGCTCAAGATCCCTTTTATATTGTCAAGGAGGAAATTCAAGAATCTGTAAGCTCATCTATAACTTTCTAGTAATGTTCTAATAATCTTGAAGTGAAGTGAGGTAAATCTCATTTGTTTATCATTTGCCTTCTGTGTGAGCTGGTGTATTCATGGGACAATGTACAGTTGTTAGAAACTATGGATTATGATAAACTACTCCAGTAATGGATCAGTTGCACGATCACTTGTTGTACTGATACTTGGAAGTTAACCTACTTTCCTTCCTCTGCCTGCCTTACTTAACAGATCATAAGAGATGAGTTAACTTCAGAAGAAACTAATCATATTACTGTCATGAGCAAAGAAAACCAGACAACATTTCAAGATATTTACAATTTGAACTTGGTTGAGCTCAAAATTCTGTCATTCAAGAAGATAATACATGAGATAAGATATAGAATACTTTTATTGTTTAATTTTCCACTTCAAATTATGTTATTTCAGGCATGGCTTAATTAATGCTTGTCGATAGTAAAATTTTATAGGAAGTTGTACTGTCAATGTAGGTGAGATTAATATGCGAGTATCACTGGGATCCACTTATAAGGTAAACCCAGAGGAGCCTCCAACAGTTAGCTAAAAGCCTAAAAATAGATTCTGGCCTCAACTCTCTAGAGCGATGAGATCTATAGTGTCTGAATATGTATAGAGATTTTTTTATCAAGGAATGCAATATTATATAATAGAAGCATTGGGGGGATGCAAATAGTTGTACAAACCAGGATATGCATAGAGCATTTTCAAACTGTCTAGTTCACCAACAAAGGAGTGTCTAATAACGTTATTTTCTAAGTATGCCACTATACCTTTCAGGCATTCATTCACATTGGCTGTTATTCTTTGTGTATATCCTTCACTGATATGTATTATAGAAGAAATTTTTGGTATAGCTTGAAAAATAAGCCACTGGAAATCCTAAAATAATATCTTCATGATTACATGCTTTTATACTCGGAATATGTAAGAATCAATGTGAATGTGAGATGAAGATTAGAGATTAAATTGCAGGAAGACTGATCTTGCGTCTTACTAAGTTGCCACTTCCAGAAGCAGAAGTCAGACTCTAGATCTTTCAAACGTTAATCAAAAGTTTCTTCTTTCCCTTATATCTCCCAACCTGTTGGTGCCCCTGATTTCCTTGGTTTCTTTCACTTTTTGCCTCGTAGATTCCTGCAACTGCTGAGTCATTAGACCAGATTTTTCTTGGCTGAGTGATCCTGTGATTACAGACACACACACTCACACACAAAAATGCAAAGTAATTTCTATTAGGTAAAACTTTTGAGGTGTGTTCTGTGGTAGGAAAGGCCTCATCTGCATCTGGTTTTGATTTGAGACGATCCTATTGTATTTCGGCTATGTTTGTTGTAGTTCTCTTTATATGCACAATAATTTTTTATAAACATTCTTCGATATTGTTTCCATGGTAAATTAGTAATTGATGAAAAACATCTGAGAAACCTGCTTAGCTTTGTTTCACTATCAAAATATAATTGTCCCTTATCAAAAAAGAAAACCTGCAAAATGTAACTCTTATGTTTTTCTTGAAAAGCCATCTCCTATTGAAAAGGAGAATAAATGATGATAGAGGAAAATGAAGAAAAAGTACCTAAGCTAATTTTGGTATTTTCGTAGAAAAATCAATTAGGGGGCAAGACCAAAAAAGTTTTTCTATCTCTTTTTACGGTTAAAAGAAACAGATTAACCAAGAATTTTCTCACTGTTAGAATCGATTTGTTCTTCATTTTCTCATTACTGCTCTAGTTTGTTGACTGCAGAATCTAACTCTTGAAATGCCTGCTTGGTTAGATTGACAAGCTCTTGTCCACGTTTCATCAATGGGAGCAAACTCCTGCAAATAGTGGTGAGCAAGTACATCTTACAAAGGAACTTCTTGCTGCATGTGAGAGCATTGAGTGGCAGGTATGGGCCAAAACATAGCTCCTTTAAACATGATTAATCGATATTTATTGCTGTTTGTTTTGTTAAATTCTCATTGTATGCCTTCCTGATTGCCTGTACATGAATGAATAACGATGATTTCAGACCCAGATGCAATTCTTGTTTGATGCGTTGCATGTGTCTTAATTCATGTTATGATTTGTACTGTCAGATATGTCGATCTTTTCAACTAAGAAATGATCTTTCTTCTGTCAATGTGATTTGAAATTGACCTTCTGCAGCTTTGACTAACTTCATATCCTTTTATCAATGCTGAATTCCTGTGTTCTTGTTGAGAAGGTGGATGAATTGGACAAAACAATCGCTGTTGCAGCAAAAGATCCCTCTTGGTATGGTATTAATGAAAGTGAGCTTGATAGAAGAAGAAGATGGACCAGCAATGCCCGAGCTCAAGTATAGTTGATTCTGTTGATGCCACATGTATATTCTTTTGGTCCTTAGTTCTTTAAAGTAAAAGAGCTAAATCAATTGCCTTTAACCAGGTGGGAAGTGTGAAGAAGTCAATAGTAACGGGAAAGGAGTCTTATGGGACAAGTACATCTAATCTCAATGGGATGCGGCGAGAACTGTTGAGACTGCCAGATTCTGATCAGAAAGAGAGATCCAATGCATACTCTGCCCGAGATAATGATGATTTCATATCATCAGAATCAGATAGGCAATTACTTCTTATGAGGTATCTTCCTTCCATTTCTTTGCATCTACTCTTCGTTTGTAATGTTTCTTAGACTGATCAATTTTATATCCAATCTCAGTGGAAATGTTGCACGCACTTGATCCATTTTTAGAGAAACCTGCTTAATGCTTCTCAATCTTTACTATGTAATCCGTACCCCTTGATTTTTATATTTATGTAAGGACGATATGTGTAATATACTAATATCAACTTCCCCAAGATTTTTCTGTCCTAGTCATAACCATTCTGCCATGTCTTTTTTGGCATTCTGATTTTGTCACTCTACTTCATTTATACTGGAACTACGGGTGTTCAAGAAAAATCAAAAAACCAAACCGAGTAAACACTGACGTATTCTTTTACTTGGTTTAGTTTGCTTTCAATTTTAAAAGCCCGACAATATTTTTTCGGTTCGGTTGGTAGTTAAGATTTAAAAACAAATCAAATCGACTTTGTAAGCATACTAGTTTATAAATTTTATGACCATAAATATTTACTTTTATAAAGATACTTTATATATTTTTAGCCATGAAAAAGCTGTATAGACATATTCATGGTGCTTTTTTTAGTTTTCTATTCTTCTATTGAAGTAATTTAGGAGTAATTTATTTGTTATCTTAATCATTAGGGTAAGATTTATATGGAGAAACTATTGCCTTTTGATCTACGAAAGTAAATAATTGTCATGTTTTGCAGTAAAATTTCTCACATATAGATGTTTCAATAGATAATAGATTAATTAATTTTCTTTATTCTTGCTACACATACATCAACATATGAGAAATTATGTCTTTAGCTCCTGTAGATTGAATGAAATGAAATGAATTTGTATTTAGTGTGAAAAGAAAAGCCAAATAAAAAATACCGATTCTATTTGTTTTGTTTTTGACAAACCGACATAGTTGGTTTGATTTCAGTTTAAATGAAAACTGATCCAAACCGAACCATAGGCGCCCCTAAGTGGAATAGTCTTTATTAGCTTTAGTACCTATTAAATGGGTTAGCAGTCTGCCAACTTATATCGCACTTCCTTAAATTATGTCAGGAAAACCTTAATTAACTTCAAAATTTAGAGGATGTAGCAGAATCTTGGATCTACTGATATGGTACTTTGGCATTATTATGGTTGTCACATCTACGTAGTTGAGTCATTGTGTAAACTTCTAAAAAGCCTGTTATTTAGTCTTGGAGTAGATTGGAATTATTTTCTGGGTCTTTCACATCTGACAACAGATTGGATGCCCTGTGCAGGCAACAGGATGAAGAGCTGGACGAGCTTAGTGCTAGCGTAGTTAGAATCGGAGATGTTGGGCTCACCATACATGATGAACTTCTTCAACAGGTTATTAATCAGTTCCTTGAATTTCTAGTCACTTAAAAATTGCAGCACTTCTAATAATTTTCTCAAGCTTCTACTCAGCGTCTTTAAAGGCGAAATATAGTTAAAATCAGTATATGTGCCTTGCAGGACAAGATCATTAATGAATTGGGCACGGAGATGGAAAGTACATCTAATCGTCTTGAATTCGTTCAGGTGATCACTAGTGCTTCTCTAGTTCTCAGACTTCCCTCCGTCTTAGCAACATCCGTATGAATGTTTATCACTGTTATATTATTCTGATCATGTGGAAACCACAATTTGGTGCAGAAAAAGGTAGCCATGGTAATGAAGAAGGCCAGCGTCAAGGGACAAATGATGATGATTTGTTTTCTGATAGTTTTGTTTATTGTTCTTTTCGTTCTAGTTTTCTTGACCTAGTTTCATTTGTTTTCTGATAATTTTGTGTTTTTAATTCATTCTGGTTTTTTCGATCTAGTTTATGTATGTATTGTTATGAATAAAGTAGCTTCCATACAGCATAAATGAATTGAAAATCTTGGCGTTGACACTCATATAAATGTCTCTCATACTTTTGCAAAAAGCCAAATATTAGTCGAGAGGCGTCCCTTATTGCGAGATTCTTTTTTATTTTTCAGTTCGAACCAGTTGAAATGGCTATGCTTGCAAGTGGCGACTACGTTATTCAAATCATCTCATGGAGTTCTTATCCCCTGTTTGATGCAAACGCTGCCTGGTTAAATTAAAAATCACAGATTTCTCTGAGCTTGCATTTTTATCGGAGCTCCAGCATAAATTAATACTCCACGTATCCATATTTTTTGAGGAAAAACTATTAAATATTATCCTCAACGTTTAATCTTTGTTACATTTAATTGAAACTCCTCTAGAGATCAAGAACAAAAAATAAGCCTTTTTTGTCACTACATGGGTAATATTAGCTCAAAATTACACCTCGGATTTCTTTTTAAAACAACTGCTAATATTACCATACCAACAAACATAAGTAACAAATACCCCTTCTAGAAAGATTGTTGTGAAGAGAACTTAGGCCTCCATCATAAAAACTAGGAGTAATTACAAAGAAGTCTTTGGATATGTCTATTACAACAAGAGGAATTTTCAGAAATGACTATCATTTAGTGGCTATTAACTTTCTATAGTTATCATATACATAATTACTCTCTTAGCTACCTTTCAGTTGTTATGGTAATGTATTCGATGAATTCGATGTATTGGCTAAAAAACAAGGCAGTCCATTTGTCAGCCAATTGTATTCACATGTATACATACCATGTATTCATGAATACAACGTAATAATAGGTCTCTTCAGTTGTTTAATAAAGGAAAGTTGCTAATTTAACGGGATACACTCCTAATACAACTCATCCAAATCAATTATAGCGCACAACATTATCAATCTAATTAATGAGAAGATTTATCATACGCTAAACACCCAAAAACAATGCATTCTTCAGAGTTTCACTCCCTCTTTTTTTTTTTCTGATACAATTCGAGTTTTTTTTTCTGACATTGTTCGATGTGTTCAAGTTTATTTTTGTCTTCACAATTTTATTTATTCCTAATACATGGTATTACTACTTTATTGAGTATGTTTCAATGGTTGTATTCATTAAAATTCCATTTGTATTGAGAGTATTTTACTGTATTTCATTGTATTGTTGTTTTAAATACAGATGAATACAGTTAGGGTAGAAAATACAGATGAATACAGTTAGATTGAATGCATAACTAATTGATGAATACAGATCGGATGCTCAGCCATTTTTACCCTATGTGATCTTAATCCGTTGTCCACGATCGCGTAGACCAAAATCCACCCAGTTAAATTTTAAAACCCAGAATAGTAACCATACGGGAATATCACCAAAATTCATAATCTCTTCTTCTCCAAAGTTTTTAGGCGATTTTTGAAGCTCTTCTTCACCATAACCTCTTGGGTAAGTAATCTTTAACTTATTTTCTTCCATTTTCGTCAACATCTATTAGATTTCTGGGCTTAAAACATGGAATTAAAGGTAGAAAATTACGAATTTGGATAGAGTTAGGGCTTTTTGATTAATTGTGATTTAGACCTCGTTTTGGGGTCGAATTCTAGAAATAATTATATATTTCGGCTCGTGGATGAATGGGTAATTTAATTTTGGTCTGAACCTCGTATTTTGACCAAGCGGGCCCGGGGTCGATTTTTGGATTTTTCGGAAGAATGATTGGAAAGCTATAATTAAATATTGGAATTGGATTGTTTAGCATTTATTGATGTTGTGAAGTCGATTATGTATAGATACGATTGATTTGGATCCGAATTCGAAAGGAAAAGTGGCGTTCGAGGCTTGAGTTGGTCGTGGAAGCTCGAGGTAAGTGTTTAGTCTAACCTTAGCTTGAGGGATTAGAAGTTGTGTCCTATTTGCTATTTGTTTCTTGTTGAGTATGACGTATAGGCATGGTGACGCGTATTTATACGTTGGTGTCAAGTATGACCGTAAATCTTATATTGTGATTTCCATGATTTCGTTGTGCTATTCATGCCTTGATGAAAATTTCTATTTGTTGTGTAAAGTTGTGAAAAGAATTGTGACTTATGTACGTTGAGGAGCGTTGGCTTCAGTTGTATAATGAATTGTGAGAGTATAAGTGATAATTGAACCTCTAGAGCAGTGGCTCGAATTGTGAAGTGAATCGTGAAGTAAAAGCGAGAAAGAGAAGAGATCATTATGTTGCCCCCTTGCCGGGCTATCGTAGAGTTGTGGTTCCCTTGTATTGTGTTCTTAATTGATATTACGGGTACCTAAGTTGATGATTCTTTGTGTTAGGTAAGGATTATGGTTATAGCTGAGGTAGTTAGATGTTATAACAAGTTTGGGTATAGCTGAGGTAGTTAGGTGTTGTAACAAGTTTGGGTATAGCTGAGGTAGTTAGGTGTTGTAATAAGTTTGGGTATAGCTGAGGTGGTTACGTGTGGTAATAAGTTTGGTTATAGCTGAGGTAGTTAGGTGTTGGAACAAGTTTGGTTATACTTGTTTTTCCCTTGCCGGGATAGTGTAGACCTTTTGATCCGTTGTCGGAACTCTCGTTATAATTGTAATAATTATATATGGATCGGGTTGCATGCCACAATAATATTATATATATGGATCGGGTTGCACGCTGCAATAATAATAGTATATATATATATATATATATATATATGAATCAGGTTGCACGCTGCAATAATATTATATATATGGATCGGGTTGCAACACCGCAACAATATTATATATGGATCGGGTTTCATGCCGCAATAATATTATATATGGATCGGGTTGCACACCGCAACAAGATTATATGGGAGTGGGTGGTACGCCTACCACGAGATATAATAAAATGGGAGCGGGTAGTACGCCTACCATGAGATATAATAAAATGGGAGCGGGTTGCACGCCTGCAACAAAATGTGAAAAGAAAGTGAAATCTGCCTTTGTTTTTTTTCCTTACTCTTGTTAGTGGTTGGATTTTGATTCCTTTATAGTCCTGTTGATATCCTGTTTTTACCTATCATTCTCTGAAGCATGTTTCCCCTTCTATCCTTACTTGTTTATTTCTGCTTTACTTTCCGATGTATATTATATAATTGCACAGGTTTATTTGGTGGTCTGGTCCTAGCCTCGTCACTACTTCGCCAAGGTTAGGCTAGGCACTTACCAGCACATGGATTCGGTTGTGCTTATACTAAACTCTGTACTCTTTTGTGCAGACCCCAGTGTTGTAGACTTCAGAGCGCAGTGTGATTGCTGAATCTTGTTCATCAAGCGACTCGAGATAGCCCTGCAAGCGTCCGTAGGCCCCGGCATCTCCTTCTATCTACTTTCCTGTTTCTTACATGTATTTCCAGAGACAGTGTTGTATTTAATTCCTTCAGACCTTTATTTTGTAGTATTCTTAGACCGTCTATGAAACTGTAACACCAGTTCTGGGTAGTCGAGACTCAAACAGTTGTATTGGATTCATGTCCAGCTAGCTTATTGCTTTTCTTCCGCTTATGTTAAGTTCCGCTATTTAAATGATATTACTTCGCAATTGTTAATGAATATAAAATGGGTAAAAAGGTAAGTGGTTCACATAATTGGCTTGCCTAGCTCACATTAGTAGGCGCCATCACGACTCCCGAAGGTAGAAAATTTGGATCGTGACAAGTTGGTATCGGAGCTATAGGTTACATGAGTCTCACAGTTCACAGACAAGCTTAGTAGAGTCTGAGGGATCGGTACAGAGACGTCTGTATTTATCCCCCAGAGGCTACTGAGTTAGGAAAAGTTTCACTTATATTCTTCCCTATCGCGTGATTTTGTTCTCTCAATGCTAAATTGAAACCTCTACTATTGTCCTTTCGCGAATGGTGAGGTCATGTACCGCTTCTTCAGCTGAGCGGCAGCACAAACCAGTGATAGATCAGCTACGTCTTTGAAGGCTTTGTGGAGGTTGGATAAGTTTCACCAAGCTCTTCACTACTACATTCAGCGGTGCATCTACTGAGGATTCCCAGGATTATTTAGTTAATTGTCATGAGGTTCTCAGGAACATGGGGATCGTGGAGACCAATGTGGTCGATTTTTCTACCTTTCGCTTGTATGGATCCGCCAAGACCTGTTGGAGAGATTATTGATTGGCTATACCAGTTAGGTCATCAGCTTTGACTTGAGAACAGTTCACGCAGCTATTTCAGGAGAAGTTTATCCACATCACTCAGAAGGAGGTATTAGAGGGGGAGGTAGAGGTATTAGAGGTGGAGGTAGAGATGCTAGAGGTGGAGGTGCAGGTATTGTTCTGGTTTGTGATAGAGAAGCTTCAATTTTATTTTGCATCGTCTATGGTCATGCCTAGTGATTTTTTGAGTGGCCCTATTTATGTGTCAACGCCGGTGGGTGATCCTACTATGGTGGATCGCGTCCATTGTTCATGTATAGTGGTTATTGGAGGTCTTGAGACTCGTGTAGATTTGCTTCTTCTAGACATGGTTGATTTCGATGTTATATTGGGGATGGACTGGTTATCACCTTACCGCGCTATCTTGGACTATCATGCCAAGACTGTGACCTTAGCTTTACCGGGTATGCCTCGTTTAGAGTGGAGAGGGACTCCTGGTCATTTTACTCGTAGTGTTATCTCTTATGTGAAGGCTCAGCGTATGGTCGAGAAGGGGTGTTTGGTCTATTTAGCCTATGTTCGTGATTCTAGTGCTGAGATTTCCTCTATTGATTATGTGCCCGTTGTTTGTGAGTTTCCTGATGTCTTCCCTTCAGACCTACCGGTATGCCACCCGACAGGGATATTGACTTCTGTATTGATCTGGCTCTGGGCACTTAGCCCATTTCTATCCTGCCGTATTGTATGGCCCCGCCTGAGTTGAAAGAGTTAAAGGAGCAGTTGCAGGACTTTCTTGAGAAGGGTTTCATTAGACCCAGTGTTTCGCCTTGGGGTGCGACGGTGTTGTTTGTTAAAAAGAAGGATGGGTCAATGAGAATGTGTATTGATTACCGGCAATTGAACAAGTTTACAATTAAGAATAAGTATCTGCCGCCGAGGATTGATGATTTTTTCGATCAACTTTAGGGTGCTAAGGTATTTTCAAAGATTGACTTGAGATCTGGCTACCATCAGTTGAGGATTAGGGCATCCAGTATCCCTAAGATAGCTTTCCGCACTCGGTATGGGCATTATGAGTTCTTGGTTATGTCATTCGGGTTGACAAATGCCCTAGCAGCTTTTATGGATTTGATAAACTGAGAGTTCAGGACTTATTTGGATTCATTCGTGATAGTCTTCATTGATGATATATTGATATATTCCCGCAGCCAGGAGGAGCACGAGCAACACCTTAGAGTGGTTCTTCAGACTCTGAAAGATAGTCAGTTATATGCAAAGTTCTCGAAGTGTGAGTTCTGGTTGAGTTCAGTTGCATTTCTAGGTCATGGTGTGTCAATAGAGGGTATTCAGGTTGATCCCAAGAATATTGAGGCAGTCAAGAACTGGCCTAGACCAGCATCAGTTACAGAGATTCGGAGTTTCTTGGATTGGCAGGCTACTATCTTCGGTTCGTGGAGGGGTTTTCATCTATTGCAGCCCCGATGATCAGGTTGACCCAGAAGGGTGCCCGGTTCAGATGGTAGGAAGAGTGTGAGGCGAGCTTCCAGAAGCTCAAGACAGCTCTAACTACAGTGTCGGTGTTGGTTTTGCCCACAGGTTCAGGGCCTTATACAGTTTATTGTGATGCATCTCGTGTTGGGCTTGGAGAATAGTTGATGCAGGATGGCAAGGTCATTACATATGCCTCGCGGCAGTTGAAGATTCACGTGAAGAACTATCCAGTTCATGATTTGGAGTTGGCAGCCATAGTTCATGCATTGAAGATTTGGAGGCATTATCTGTATGGTGTGGCATGTAAGGTGTTCACGGATCACAAGAGTCTTTAGTATTTGTTCAAGCAAAAGGAGTTGAATTTGAGGTAGAGAAGGTGGTTGGAGTTGTTGAAAGATTATGATATCACCATTTTATATCATCCGGGAAAGGCCAAAGTGGTGGTCGATGCTTTGAGTAGGAAGTTAGTCAGTATGGGCAGTCTTGCTTATATTCCGATCGGTGAGAGGCCGCTTGTTTTGGATGTTCAGGCTTTAGCCAATCAGCTCGTGAGACTGGATGTTTCTGAGCCCAGTCGCAGCTTTCACGGTCTCTCGTTCTTCATTATTGGAGCGCATCTGTGATCGACAGTATGATGATCCCCATTTGTGTGTCCTTAGAGACACAGTGCAGCGCGGAGATGTCAGGCAGGTTACCTTAGATTATGATGGAGTTTTGAGATTGCAGGATCGAGTATGTGTACCTAATATAGATGGGCTCCGAGATTTGATTTTGGAGGAGGCTCATAGCTCCCGGTACTCTATTCATCCGGGCGCCGCGAAGATGTATCAGGATTTGCGGCAGCATTATTGGTGGCGTAGAATGAAGAAGGATATCGTAGCATATGTGGCTCGTTGTTTGAATTGTCAGCAGGTTAAGTACGAGCATCAGAGGCCTGGTGGTTTATTTTAGAGGATTGAGCTTCCCGAGTGGAAGTGGGAGCGGATCACTATGGACTTTGTTACTGGACTTCCGCTGACTCGGAAGAAATTCGATGTAGTATGGGTCATTGTCGATAGGCTGACCAAGTCAGCATATTTCATTCCTGTGGCAGTCTCCTATTCTTCTGAGAGGTTGGCTGAGATCTACATTCGAGAGATTGTTCGCCTTCATGGTGTGCCCATATCTATCATTTCGGACCGGGGTGCGCAGTTTACCTCGCATTTTTGGAGAGCAGTTCAGAGAGAGTTGGGCACACAGGTTGAGTTGAGCACAGCATTTCATCCCCAGACGGAAGGGCAGACATTTTATTTATACTTCCTGCCTTGTCATTTTATTTATATCATATGCTTGGTAAGGAAGAGTGTAAAGCACGAAGGGTGATGTGATGTCATTTCATATACATTATCATGTGAGAAAGAGTGTAAAGCACGAAGATTGATGTCGTGCCATTTCATATACGTTATTATGTGAGGAAGAGTGTAAAGCACGAAGGGTGATGTTGTACCATTTCATTATATTGTTATGCTTTTAATATTGTGAGGTCGTGGAACAAAGGGTGTTTTCGTGCAAGTGAGGGTGAGGGACCTGCATTATGATGTTATATCTGTTTTCCGTCTATACATTTTCACCTTTACCTTGAGTTGTTATTGTCGCAACTAAACATTCCGAGTGATATGTTGTTATTGCCCCGTACTTGACCTCTATCTCAATTGTTGGTGTGTTGTCCATGTATTTTACTTGCTTAACTTGCATATGTCATGCCTATTTTCTGCTTTCAAATTATACTCATGTCATACCTATTATATGGCACACTAGTTTAAGCATTCCATCATGCTAGTCATGCATGCCCCTACTTGTTAACTTGTAAAGATCATGTGTTTCCTTCTTATTTGTCATATTTGTACTTAGGCCTCCAATATACTAGTTAATTGACGTTGATACCCCCTTGCTTTCCAATTATTGTTATTACTCACGTGCTTTCCGTTTAGTTCTTTATTGTTGCCCACATGTATATTCTTGTCCATTGTTTTTACCTGCGTATTCACTACTTTATAATTCCTGTTATTGTGTTTCAGTCAGATGGTTGGTTCTATCATGTGTTTATATGGAAAGATGAGTTGAAAGCGCGAAGGATGATGTCGTACTAATTGTATTGTTACATAAATTTATTTATACATGGTGAGGATGAGATAGAAGTACGAAGGGTGTTACCGTTCTATGTGACTTGATATTTTGGATAAACTTCTCATACCAGGAAAGATCGCAATTCTTCTACTGTGGTTCCTTTTAGTAATTGTTGACTATCTCGTCGAGTTATATATTATACCCTTATCTATTATGCTTTGAACTGTTTTACTGCTAATCTATTATATAGGTTATAACAATAAGCATCTTTAAACTAAAAGCATCGTCACTACTTTGACGAGGTTAGACAAAATACTTACTAGTACATGAGGTCGGTTATACTAATACTGCACTTCTGCACATTGCGTGCAGATTTTGGAACGGAGCTGCTGGTGACGTCGGGTGCTGATTCGGAAGATGTTCGTGCGTTTAGTTATAGCTGCCACTTGTCCTTGGTAGCTTAGGTTATGGCTAATCCGTTTATGTAACCTTCAAACAGAACGTGTATTTATTTTTATCAGTTTTGAAATTCCAAATCTTAGAAGCTCGTGATTCGTACTACCGAGTATTGTGTAAATTTGTAAATGTGCAATTATCTATTCTCTTTTCTCTCATAATCTCAATTTAGTTGTGTTTTTTTTTTTGTTAGTTGGCTTACCTAGCGGGTTGAGTTAGGTGCCATCACGACTTGGGGTTTTGGGTCGTGACAGTCTCACTTGAAGGTTGTCAAGAGGATCTTGAGATACTTAAAAGGAACAACTGATCTTTGCCTATAGTATCCAAAAGGTAGTAATTTTGATTTAGTCGGATATGCTGATGTAGATTTTGCAAGTTTTCTTCTGGATAGAAAGAGTACTTCAGATATGGCACATTTTCTTACCTCGTGTCTTGTATCTTGGGCCACCAAAAAGCAAAACTTTGTGGCTTTGTCTACTACTGAAGTTAAGTATGTGGTTGTTGCCTCATATTGTGCTTAATTTGTGTGGATTAAACAGCAATTATTGGACTTTAGAATTGATGTAAGATGTATTCCTATATCTTGCAACAATACTAATGCAATCAGTATGACCAAGAACCTGGTCCGTCACGAAAGAACTAAGCACATAGATATTAGACATCATTTTCTGAGAGATAATTTTGAGAAGGGTTTGATCACTGTGGAATTTTATGTTGCGGTAAGCAAATAGCTGACATCTTCACAAACGCTTTGAGTAGGGATCACTTTGAAAGTAAAATATTAAAATTACGGATGATTAAGATCACGTAAAAGAAATCGGTTCAAAATCAACGATTGGTTAGATAATTTGTGAATTTTGTAAATAATGAGATTAGATATTGCTCCATCTCATACTTTTACTAGTATGCTCTTGTGCCATGTGCTAAAATATTTTATTGATGTCTAATGATATTATTCTTATTTTATTTAAAAAAACAGTCTTACACGAAAGAAATTTCAGTGAAGAACTTGGTTCGTCGAGCTTATAAGGTATGTATTCTACACTCTGCATAAGTTGAAAAACTGCATATGAATCATGATTTGAAAAGGAGTCCACTTTATCCCAAACTTCTTTTGAACCAATCAGTTACAAACGAACCATTTTCACCCATAAAACCACGCGCCATAATTGCCGAGATTTTTTGGGAAGAGTCCAACGTCTCTTCAAATTGAAACTCGCAAGATAAAAGAACTTCTAACCTTCAAAAGCTACCCTTTCTTCATCTCTCATTTTCTAAAGATCAAAGTCAATAAACCCTAAACCTCTCGTGAATTCCTTCGTCTTCCTACACTAATCAAATGGAAAACACTCATGAAATCCCAAAAGCTCGGCAACTCCTTCACTGCCTAAAGAACCTTCACCCACACCTTCAACCACCCAAACCCAAAAGAAAAAGTATATCAAGATGTTTGCATGCAAAACAGTGGCAAGTAGAGACCAAACCAAGAAGCTGAATGAGAAATTAAAGGCTAGCCCAGTAGAAGAACTCTAAAAATCTAATTAGTCCTTCAAGTCTACGACTGTGGAGGGGGGAGAACTAGTTTCATCTCAAACTGAGCAGGTATAGTCTAGGCCGAAAACTTCTGACGTTGCTTATGAAATTGTTGAGAATTTTAAAAATAGGTTTGTGTTGGTTGGTGCGATTGTCGGGGTGGAAACTGCTGGGTCTGAAAATATTGGTGGTAAAAATGAAAAAGAAAAAGAGAGTGAGGATGTTGAAGAAGATGTGATAAGAAGGGATAAAGAAACAGTGGCTGGATTTTTTTTACCCGCTCTTATTGGTTTGAATTAAGAAACATGGGCAATGATGTTATGGAGTTAGGAGAGTGATGATGAGGAAGATGTTGCTGGAAGAGAAGGAGGTAGTGGGTCAGGGGACACTATTGTTGCGAAGGGGTTGGTCAGGTTGAGAGAAAGGTTCCAAGAACTTGTTCCATCTAAAAGGAATCCCTCAATGATTTGTTGCAGAATGTGTCTTACAGTTATAATCCTAAGAAGAAGAAGAGTGCAAGAGTTAAAATACCTAGAAAGGAAACGAGTGGCAAGAAGAGGAAGGCTGCTTATTCTATTCCTGAGATTCCTCCCACAAGAGGAGGAACTACAAGGAGCTAGAAGAAGCAGAGTGAGGCCAACTTGAAAAAGGTCTTAGCGGAGAATGCCAAGAAAGATGCTACCAAGGGGAAGAATAAAGTTGGAGAAATAAGTGAGGCAATTCAAATAAAGAAGATGGACCTGGTCCTTCATGATGAGGATGAGACAAAGAAAGTGGAGGTTGTGACTCCCAGTGCTAAGAAAAGAAAGACTTCTAAGAAGAAGTCTCCAGAAAAATTTGTTGAGGCAGAAGACTCTGTTATGTCCAAGATAACTGGGTTTGCTAGGAAATCAAATAAACTTCAAGTAGTAGAGGAAGAAAGTGAAGAAGTAGAGACTGATGAAGAAAAGGATAAAGCGATGAAGTTCTATAAAAGAAATATTTTGAAGGGGAGACTTCTTAGTGATTTAGAAGAAGAAGGAGGAGGAGGAGGAGGAGGAGGAGGAGGAGGAGGGGAAGGATGGTACTACTACTGGAAAAATGGAGTTACAAGGTTGGAAGGACAAGGTCCTTCAGTTGGAAGGAAGGTTGGTCAGGGCTGAAATTATGGACTTCTTTGCAAATTGTGAGAATGACAATGGAAGGGTCAATAGTGAAGTGAATGAGTGAAAATAAGATTTTATGACAAAGAGCTTGGGGAGATTCTAGATATACCTGCTGAGTGATATAATGACTACACAAGTTGAAATGGCCTAGTCTAGAAAATCTTCCTACTTCACTGGCCATCACAAGGAAGTTTGTTGATAGGGACTTGGAGTAAGAACCCAGAGATGTGTATAACAGTGAAATGAACTCATAAGGTGCTTTTTGAATTTGTAAACAAAGTAGATCTACCCAGACAGGAAAGAAGGCACATTGCTACCTTCATGGACTTGGTCCTTATAGAATGTTTGGATAGTGGAAAGAAGATCAATTGGCCAGGATTCATAATCCAGCTCCTTCATATGGTTGTTTGTGGCACCAAGACTCATGTCATTTCCTAGGACTTTATCCTAACTGTTGTACTTGACCACTTTAAGGTTCTTCTCAAGAAATGAGACGTTTGTACTAGTAAAGACTACTTTGGGGGCGGAATTTAAACTGATTGTGACTACCAAGTCCAAAGTGCACCCAAAGAACTTGGTTAATCCAATAGGGTACCTAAGAACAACAAGGTTAGAGCATAGGAGCACGAGAGTAGGGCTAAGGATGTTGATATTGAAAGGCTTAAGAAAAGGTTGGTTGAAGTAGAAGCTGAGAAAGACTCTCTCAAGTCTGAGCTTGCAAAGGAGAAAGAGAAGAATGAGGGTATTCTTCAAGATATGCTAAAGTTGCTTCAGACCAAGAACTAGGGGTGTCATTCGGTACTTCGGTTCAGTATTTAAGAACTTTGATTCGGTATTCGGTTCATCAATTGTGTATACCAAATACCGTACCAAAGTAATTCGGTACGGTTCGGTATTTCTTATTTTGGTTTGGTACGATTTCGGTTTGATACATATTCATGTCTCACGTTCTGCTAAGTGCTAAGAGTCTTAGCAAACAGAAACAAAGTGCATTCCTAGTTTAGGAAAATATTTCCTTTCATTTGTGATTAAAAGGAAATGAAATCTAGAGGCATCAGCATTCAACACTAGTAATATCATTCCTTTGGACTGCAAAATGATACTCACTACATTTAATACTAATATGAAAGGAAAGATTCTGACTAAAAGGAAAATCTTTCCGAAATGAATCAAATCCAGAGGCATCAGCACCACTAAAACCAAAAATGGACTGCAAAATTATACTGAAAACTCTGAGCAGCAACCCAGCAGCAGAATTTCTAAGTCAAATTTACACTTTACGCAGATGCAACAAAAACACGGATGCATCATGCAACAGCCACTAAACAGTAGCAGCAGAATTATACACAATGCAACAAAAACATAGAGGGCATAAACCTGCCAAACAGAATTCAAGTTTACACTAATAACAACTAAATTTTCACAAGTCACAGCAACAACATTATGCAAACTTTGGAAACCTACTGTCATTCTGCCAAATATAAAGTTGTAAGTGTAACTAACAAGCAACAACAACATCAACATAAGAACACTGGCCCATAACGCCACAAGTCTAAGTGTCTAACACACTAAGCTTAAATAACTCTAACAAATTCTCAGAAATCGAAATAACATAAATAGTCTCGAATCAACTTAGTCTTTAATACGGATTTTTGGACAACGCTCAAGACAACCCCTAATATGCTTCCTTAAGTAATATGGTGTCATCCCTCTTTGGATGAACATTATAGACTCGACCACAGTGCTTACACTCTACTTTGCAAACGTTCTTTTATCTTCTACCACCTCAAAATGTTCCCAAACATGAGAGCGTACTTTAGGAGCACGGGGCCATGATTGAATTTGAACCTAAAAAAAGAAGATAAAATCATAAATTAGAATATTAGTTTTTGATGATGAAAAGAACAAAACTACAAAAGGATATTACCAAACAAATAGAGTATTAAACTTACCACTCAAGTTGTAACTATACATCAAACAATGCTAATAGTGCTTCCGTTATTTTCCATATCTAAAGATAATTCGACCAAAATATGTCATACAAATAAACAAGTGTAATATATTATTTTGAACCAAAATACACACAAGATATTAAAGATTACCAAGCTCGAGTTCCGCAAGATACTCCCAGTCTTCTTCAACACTAATAGGATTCTTCTCTTCTTTAAGTCAATCTTGGACACAAACAAGAGCTTGCACGTATTTAGGAATCAATGAAATCCTAAATGAATCACGAATACGGCCAAAAGGGGCCAAAGGGGGAAGATAAGGCGTGTTTTTACTTTGGACTGTGATGTTTATAACCTAATGAACCTGGTCCTTAATGATTTGTGACTTTAAATGGAAGGTGTTATAACATTGGGTTTGATGTTGAGCTGAGTTGAAACAGGTTCCATGGGCTAAAAATCACAGAGATTGTCATCGTCAAAGGGAGGGAATTGGTTTACCTAAGCGGTTTTAGTTTTGATGATTGACAAAGGAACACATGCATGAACCAGGTCCATGGACAATGTACGCAAGTTACATTCAGAATCAAGCAAAAGGCATGCACGTGCAAGGGATAAGTATAAGTGGTTAAATCTGATAATCCCTGAATAAAAAGATTGCATATTTGATAAGAAGCGGGACTCGTCACGTTTAGAGAAATCTATCCAAGATAAGGAAAGAGTTAGAAGTTGAAGTTAACTGGAACTCTTCCATCAAGGTAGAGTAAAGCATCAGGTTTCTAGTTAATCTTAATCCTACTAACTAACTAACTAACTAACTATATATATATATATATATATATCAGTTGTATTCTCTTTTACAAGTGACGCAAACACACTGAAGTTAAGCAAGAATTGAGAGCAAAATAGAAAAGCATTTTGTGAGCAATTCCTATGAGTTTCAAGAGTGTGAACCTGAAGCTACATGAACTAGATTGAAGAACGAGTTCCATGTGTCTGTCTTTTATTTTAGTTCAATTGTATAGGAGCTTTTGAGTTGACCTTTCAGCTTTTCTTAGAAGCATTTGTACTAGGTACTTTAGTTGTATTGTTCAAGTTAGAGTTAACTTGAAGCAACCACAACAAACATGTGGCCTGTTGCTACCAGGGTTAGAGTTTAACCCTTAGGTTTGCAAGAGGTTTGTAAACATTGTTTGTCTCAGAATTGTAGTGAAGTGTTGGAAAAAATTCTACTGGAAGTAGATCCTGATGTTTACGCCTTTTGAGCCGGATGTTTTCCACGTAAAAATATTTTCTGTATTACTTATTCCGCAATTGTAGTTTAAGAAAAGCATAGAAGAATCGGGTCCTTGTATAATCCAGTCCACACAAAATTTGAAAATCACACAAGTCACCCCCCTCCCCCCTCATCCTCTTGTGGGGTATTAAAGTATTAAACAACAATGGCAAAAATGTGTTTCTCACCCCTTTATAGGCGCGTGAACATGTACCAATTTTCCTCCTAACAAACATATTTTTTAATTCCTCTTTTATAACTACGACCAGTCACAAACGATAAGCCTTCATTGCTGCTATTACCTCCATCAAGAAAACAAACATCGTTAATTCCCACGACCATATATGGAATCTCCATTTCTTTCTCACTCAATTTTTTAAAGTGCTCTTATTTTCAACGAAATTTCTCTCTGTTTCAGAAATTAAAACTATTGAATCAACAGCTCATAAAGGGTGAAATGTATTTTGTGGAGTGAGAATTACAAAATGTGGAGTTGGGCGAGGAGAAAAGAGGAGGCGGGTGTTGAATGACCATTGAAGACAAGCAGCATGGTATGATTTGTATGTGTTGATGTATTATTTATCTTTAAGATGAAGGAGTTTCCAACTTATGAACTTATGCCTTTACAATTGATGAATTATACAATAGACACGGGAAGAAAGGTTCTGTTTGAAAAATGAAGAGAAAACAATAGATAATGTTGGAAAAGTCACGTGTTGGCCTTTCATTCGTTGTTTTGGCCACACAATAGCGTGTAAACTGCACGCGCTCTAGTTTTGTGAATGAATGTTACTGAGGTGTTCCATTGATGCATTTTACGCATGCTTCAATTTTCTGTTTTAAAAGGCAAAATTGGAACTCGCCCGGGGCGGAGCACTCCTAAAACGCCTCCGGGCTTATGTGTAGGGCTTAATTCCGTGAGACTTACGTTTCAGTTATCGGGGTTTACGCCTCGGACACGCCCAACGCCCAGGGTACTAGGCTCGCCTAATAAAACTGCATACAATTGTATGTAACTAACCTTGTAAATCCTCAATTTTTCTTAACAAATCGTTGACCATTCAAAATTACTTTTTTCTTAATCATAAATCATTAAGTTAATAGTATTTTATGTCATAATTAAAATAAAAATTATTGCACGTTATCCACTAAGACTGCTATGATAGTAAATTTTAAATAAATCTTTCATTTCAATAGTATTTATTTATTAACTTTTGTTATGTCTTTACTATATAATAGTCCATTTTTTTTAATAATTATTTTTCTAAATATTATTTTTTTCACGTTTACGAGATACAATATTTATTAATTTAATATCTCAGTATTAGCTAGTAACTATTTACAAATAATTAGTTATCATGATATTGTATGGTGAATTATGTGTCAGTTTATTAACTTGTTGAAACTTAAAAATAGATGATGCTAGAGAATCATATTTAAATTGTGAAATATGTTTTTATATAAATTCTCTTTCGAATAAAAAGCATATTAAATAAAAGTTAAAGTAAAATATCAAATTATAATTTTAAAATTTTTTCAAGAATTATTACTCCTTAAGACATACATATAAGATTTCATATCGAACACATCACTTTTGATGTTTAAGTTGTAACGACGTTGCAACTAATTTGCATATTATGATTTATGTCATACTTTTCGTATTATTCATAGTCGAATTATAATTTGTAAAGATTTTAAATAGATTATTTATTATAATTTTGTGATTTTGATGTAATTTTTATAATTATTTTTTATTTTATACTATCTTAAATTTCTTGAAATTAATAAAATTTAAAGATATGTGGTACTCGCCTCACGCCCCGCCTTTTAAAACATTGCCTCCATGGACAAACAAGAGACAACTTGACAACAATCGACCATCCACTTTCTAGGTTTATATTTTGACTAGAGTAGCCACAACCAATGAACCAATCGCTTCTTGCAATATATCAAAAAAAACATGCAGATTTAAGGCGGTGTTACCAAAATTTCTTTGAGCTAACACGTAGTGTAGCCTACAATCCGAGGAATGGCACCATGTATTATGATTCCAACAAAATAAACAGCGAAGACGAGAACTATTTGAAGTGCATGGATAGAATAGCAGGAAGATTGCAGATCTATCCAAATATGAAAAAATCAGTGAGTACCCGAGTAAAGATGTTCTACAGCTGAAAATTTAATCACAAAAGTTTTCGAGGCCAGCCAACATCAACAAATGACTTGCCCAAAATATTCATTCACTAACAGATCATAAATAGCTCGCATCCAAAAATTCCTGTGGAAGGAATCATGATCACATCCTTTTCCTTGCACGCAAACAGCCTAAACACTTCCAAGCTTATATCTACCAGTGAAACCAATTATAATAGACGTGCATAACAAATTATTCAACCATAAATCAGAAGCACACACCGTAACACTCAAGTAATAAATATCCAACATGCTGTTCAGACCCCAATATAGAGGGGCAGTCTATCCATATGACTAAACCATAGTCGTAGAATGGTGAAAAACCAAACTATGTCTTGATACCTAGCAACTACACATGGTTCTACTCCCTATCCTGAATCAGGAGATCCATCTCCATAGGAAACCAGACCTGCCTTCCCTGGAGGACTCGCCGAGGATGATCTTGACTTATCTTTGCTGCCTTGCTTTGGTGACTGAGAGTCCCGAGATGACCTTGACTCTGATCGGCTCCTGCTCCGAGAAGGTGATTTACGCCGATCAGCAGATGGCGACCTGCGATATCTGTCCACAGGAGAACGACTATTCACAGGACTTCGGCTATAACGACGAGCACGGTGACGCACAGGACTACGAGATATGCTGCGGCTTCGGCTTCTTCTGCCTCTGTATCTGCATTTTGGGAGTTCTAGGTTAGCATCTCTGACAAAGATAAGTCTTAACAATAATAGCAAAGAGCAGAAATCCCATACCTGGGCGGCGTTCTTCCTCTAGGTGGACTCCTGTAACGTCGAGGTGACCTTCTGTATCTCGAATATCTTTCAAAAAAGCCAAACAGTTAGGTAGATACGTATATTAATGAGAAAAAGTTTTTATTTCAATTACTGTAAAAGTTAGATAGGCTTGTGCTCCTTACCTGTCACCATAACGGTATGGCCTAACAGGGGACCGATCAGGAGATCGACTCCTGTATCTACGAACATAAGAGTAACGCTCACTAAATCCCCTTCCCCTCCTGATGCGCTTGGGAGATCCATCCACTGAAGCGCTTCTTGAAGAGCTCCTTGCTGGAGATCTTGCCCTACGACCTGCACTTACAGGACTTCTTGAATAGCTGCGCCTATTGTTTCTGCTAGGAACCCTACCTGGACTTCGGCTTGGGCTTCGCCTAGAAGGAACCCTACCCGAACTTCTGCTTGCACTCCGCCGAGAAGACCTAACAGGGCTTCTGCTTGGGCTCCTTCCTGAAGACCTAATCCTAGTAGGAACCCTGCCCGAACTTCTGCTTATACTCCTCCGCGAAGACCTAATAGGACTTCTGCTTGGGCTCCTTCGAGAAGGCCTAACAGGGCTTCTGCTTGGACTCCTCCTATAAGATCTAACTGGGCTTCGACTTTTTGATTTCCATGATTTCCTCGATGAGGTTCTGGGTGGACTCGGGCTAAGTCGCCTTGTGGGAGACACTGAGGGACTCCTGCTGCTCCTTCGTCGTGAATGAGCTCTCACTGGAGGACTCACACTGACACTTGCTCCCCTCTTGACTCTCACTGGGCTTCTACTAACGCTTCGTGCTGGACTACTGCTACCGCTTTTAACCACACTGATGCTCCTCCTCTGCGAGACGCGACGATGACTTCCACTGCGACTTGGACTTCTGCTTACACTGTGCCTGGATCTAACACTTGGACTCCTGCTCATACTGCGTTTTGGGCTAGCACTTCGACTTCTGCTCAGACTCCTCCGAGGACTAATGCTCATACTCCTACTCAATGTCCTTTTGGGACTTATGCTTCTGCTCCTGCTCCTGCTCAATGACTTCTAATAAAATTCTGGATCTGGAAGAATCCATAAGCATAAACAACAACTGAGGTGCAATGAGAAATGTAGAATGAACCTAGATTTGCCAGGGTGATCATCCACTACATCAGGCTGCCTATCAACATATTTATCAGATCTATCTTCCACTTTGGTATGATTGCTTTGACGCTCTCCATTTTCCTTGGGCAAGTCTGCCTCCTCTCCTTCAAAAATGTCAGTTGCCTCTTTCTTGTCATGAAGAGAAACTGCTTCTCCCTCCTCAAGTGAAGGAGAACGATTGCCTTCTGCAAAATGTCCACAAACCAGTTACCCACAAGCAAGTTACATCATACAGATTTTTCAAAGAAGCAAGAAGATTGCATTATGACCAGTTAGATTAAATGTCACTTGCATACTGTAAACGCAAAAATAAATCTGTAGAATTCAGTAGTCAATCCATAATAGTACACATGAAACAAGGGTAGACAGTACAACAAAGTTAGAAGCAGAATCTACTTATGTTTCATAACCCATACAGGATTTGTTCCCCATGTGGATTCACTCAAATTTTTAGTTATAAATCTGCCTATGCATTTAAACATACATAGTAAGTAGAAATGATATTGGAAACAGCGTCTCTACCTGCATTAGGTAGGGGTAAGGTCTGCGTACAGACTACCCTCCCTAGACCCCACTTGTTGGGATCAAACTGGGTTTGTTGTTGTTGTTGTTGTAGTAAGTAGAAATGATGCATAAACAGTAAGTGGCCTTTGGAAACAGTCTCTCTAACTGCATTAGGTAGGGGTAAGGTCTGCGTACAGACTACCCTCCCCAGACCCCACTTGTTGGGATCAAACTGGGTTTGTTGTTGTTTTTGTTGTAGTAGTAGTAGTAAGTAGAAATGATGCATAAACAGTAAGTGGCCTTTGGGACACCAAATTACACTGATACCTATACTAACCATGATTCTACTTTCTTCCTTGACAACGCAACCGCAAACCCTAGTTCGTTCTCCAATATCCAATATGAAAAGGATCTTGAATAGTAGAACAGGGAAAGGGAATGAGTAGGAGACTATATCCAATAATTTTAACTAGAAAGTGTGTACAACAAAAGCTTTTTGATGGAGATGAGGAATCAGAAGTACCATCACGGAAAAGAACTTATAGAAAACCAGAAGCGCTGTCATAAAATTCCAGAAATTTTAGAAAAATTTATAAAATAGAAGGGATCAAGAATTGGCATCAACAAGTGAAGAAAAGGAAGTACACAGAGAAAAAGAAAGAGAAATGGAAAGCCCAAGAAAATATCTAATTATCATGAAAAATCACAAAGTTAAGTAATAGAAATTGCTGGTGAAGTTTCTGGGATAATTGGTGTATATAAAAGAACACTAAACAACAATGTCAATCACTTAAACTATCAAGAGCCTATTTGGAAGGCCAGCTTGTAATTAGATTTGGCTGTAATTGGGTATAATTACATTGTTTTGTCCTATGATCTAGCCAACTAATTACTTGGTCAGTGTGGGATTAGGTGTAACTGAGGAAGACAATTACACCTTCCAATTATCAAGAGAGAGGTGAGAATTGCTGGTAATTACATGTCGTAATTACAAGGTAACTTTCAATTCTCTTCTATTTTTCTTTTTCAAGTATATTATTCTTTTTACACACTCTCTTTCATTTCAAATATATGAGGAGCACTTAAAATAATTCCGGGTTTTACTAGCTTTGTTTTTTATTCATTAATACAGATATTTGTTATAGAAAAATAATTCGTAAACTCCTGTACATACTTTTGCTCTTTAAAAAGCACAAATCATGAATTTCATATTGTATTCACAAGAATTGGAAGATACCGATTAGTCTTTGTGATAATATTGCCAATTTATAATTATTTAAAGGTTACCAATTGATAATATTTAATATACCTTTAAGAAAATTTATTCTAAATATGTAGTAATAAATGATATGTAATATTTCTTATATACACATTTGTCACACATAATATTTTATTTACTTCATATTAAAAAAGTTCCTTTAAATTTTTTATTATTAACTTTTATTTTAAAATAAAAATATCTAAGTATGTAATTATAACTTGTACAACCAAACATGACATTGGGAATTACGCTGTAATTACATTAATGCAAGCAAACAGGTCTTTGCAATTGTTGTATAATTACTAGGTTGTGCAATTACTACACTAGTAATCACATAGCCTAGTACAACAAGTGGTTTCCAAACACACCTTAACTGCTCCATCCTGAATGAGAATTGTTCACTAATAGGCACGGAATCTCACCTGATGTGAAGAAAACTCCAAGGGTGCAACCGCACACACCTAACACAGAACGCTAACTACGAAAAGATTGAAATAATTTTAACAGAATAAGACTTCGAAAATACAATGGTTGGTGTGGTGTGGTGTGGTGTGCGGGGGGGGG
>MU766962.1:69782-120725 GCA_026770625.1 Nicotiana glauca
GCACTGTAAGTAATTTCTGTTTTGGTTTCATAACAATAGGTAAGTATTCTCAAAGCAACATCTAAGTCATATCTCATAACATAGCATCCTCTTAAAAGTGTATCATCCACCCCGAACTGTACAGATAAGTTTTACACTTGAAATAATCACGGAAACATGACTAAGTTGATTATACCACCTTCTCTTCAAATAGGATAAAGAAAGTACCAGTTGATTAAATTGGTAAGTGCTACTATTTGAAGCTTAAAAAGTTAAAATTCATTGGTTTGAGAGGTGAAATGTGAAGGAGAAGATTGTCAACCATTAAAGAAGCTTGAGGCTTGAGTGAAAAAAATTGGATCAACAAGTTTGTGTTATTTTCATTTAGAGATTATCGGAGTTTGTGGGGGATCTCTTGGGGAGTTCATAACTTCAAGATTCGTTGAAGGATTTGGCAGTTTGGGCAAGAATTTCAGCAGCTAGATGCGGGAAGAAGACAATTGGGCTCGATTGATCTTGTGTATGAAATCTTAAATTGTTTGTTGGGCTGAAAAAGTTGAAGAATACCTTGCTGGTGCGAACTCGCAAATAATATGCACATTGTGGATGTTCGTTAGGGTTAGGGTCAATTTTAGTTACTTTGTTAGCGGTAAGAGTGGATTTGGATGGAATGTATAATGGGGGATAAACGTAAACTATTTACCAAATTAGAGGGATAAATTCGACAGTTTTCCCTTTAAACTATAAAAAATTTGTGATATAGGGTGTGTTTGGTACAACGGAACATATTTTTCAATTTTTTCATGTTTGGTTGGTTTAAAAGTATTGAAAAATATTTTCCTCGTGAACTCATTTTTCTCCAATTAGAGGAAAATATTTTCCCTATCAAAAGAAGAGAAATATTTTTCGAAACTCTTTTTCAACATTCCCTACCATATTCCCCATACCCAACACCCGCTCCCATCCATCCACTCTCAACCCACTCCCACACCCACCCTCGCCTCCATCCCCACCCTAAATAAAAATATTATTAGTAGTACTTTATTTTCATGTTAAAGATAAGAGTATTTTTTTTCATTTCAACAAATAAGTTTTTTTTTTCATGATATAAAAAAAGTATTTTTTTCATTTTAACAAAAGAGGTACTTTCTTTTCATAATGAAAGCATCTTTTTATTTTCAACAAATTAATATAGTAAAAGGTATTTTCTTTCATTTTAACAAAATGATGCAATAAACTGTATTTTCTTTCATTTCAATCTTTTAATGATGTAGAAAGAGTATTTTCTTTCGTTTAAACAAAATGATACGGTGAAAAGTATTTTTTTTATTTCAACAAAAAGAGTGATTTTTTTTCATGATATAGAAAAAGTATTTCCTTTCATTTCAATTTTTTCATGATGTAGAAAAAGTATTTTCTTTTATTTCAACAAAATGAGTATTTTATTTTCATGACGTAGAAAGTATTTTCTTTTATTTCAATCTTTTTATGATGTAGAAAAAGTATTTACTTTTAATTCAATAAAATGATTACTTTATTTTCGTGTTGTAAAAAAAGTACCTTTTTTCAATCAAAAAAATAGTATTTTCTTTTGAGTTATGGAGCACAAATTTCATTGCTGTTTTTGCGTCCAAAATAAGCAAAACATTAGCTCGTCTGGATTTGTATGAATATTTAGGAGAATAATTATCTTCTTGAAGAAAATATAGTCCTAAGACGTAGGGTATTTTGGGGGGTGGGGGGAGGGGAGGGAGCACAAGAAACAACGGGACTTGGGGGAAGTGAGGAGAGTAGCATAAAAAATAATTTTCCTAATATTTTCTACTCTCTAACCAAACACTACAAAATATTTTTCAGAAAAAGTTTTTCATTCACCAATCAAACAAGAGAAAATAAGTGCTAAAATCACTCATTTTTTATGAAAATATTTTCTAGGAACAAAACACACCTTTATTCACACACTTGAAAAAACAACTACACATTTGTTCTAGATGAATTTTCAATTTTTAAGACCGAGTTTTTTTTGGTAATAAATATGAAAGTGCTATAACAACCAAAATAATTTACATCCTAAAGAGCTTCTAGTGTTTTTAGGAAGGGTGCTCCAGACTCTAAACCTCTAAACAACAACATAACTTATAATTACACCGCTTCTGAATCAACAACTGATTGTCCTAGCTCTTTTAGTCTTACACAATGTATCAAATCTATCTAATTAAGATCTCTTTCTTAATTTGAGCAACCACAAAATCCCTATCTACGTTTACTTTCCTAAATTTTTTCTAGTTTCTTGCTTGTCAAGTGTAGTATAGCATGGCACCCCATACTGCAACAACTATTTCCTTTTAGCATTGGCTACATTGTCTCCTTTTGATCCACTTGATCACTTGACTTAATTTCACTCTTATGAATCTTGATGCCCAACCAAATGCTCCTCTTAGTTCTGAAATTCATTTGCACTAACCAAAATATGAGCATGTATCTTCATCTGTGCCTGATCACAGAAGCATTAATTTTGATCATCCACATGAATCAGAACTCGAGTTAATCTCTCCTTAGTTAACAATTTATTTTGATATGTCAACCACACTAGAAACCTCTGTTTAGGAAGCATAAACTAAGCTCCACATTAGATTAGTTTCCCTAACTCTTGGCAGAGAGCCCAACATATGTTGATAGTTTCTGGACATTGAATATTCTCCTGTTGAGGTTAACAAATATTTATCTGCTTGATACTATCCTGCCATTTGAACTTTGAGGGGAATTCACCTTCTTCCAATACCAACTACAATATCCCATTGGTGTATGTTCCCATATGTTATCTTTGTCCTTGATGCGATATTATCGACCCATTTTACCCATAAAATGTCTTTCTTTCTAGCAAGTTACTAGAGTAACTTACCAACAACACCAGTATTCCATTTGCAGCAGCCTTTAATGTTATATCTCTATTTTTCATTAGATTACATACCTTGTCCCGTGCAATAAGGTTGATTTTCCTTTTATCCTCTGTATCACCCCATAGGAAATCCATGAATTTCTTGTCAACTTGCTTTACTGCACTTTGTGGCAGTATGAACACTGCACTCCAGAAGTTATATATAAAGAACAGTACTGCCATGATATTTTGCGATCTCCAAACATATGATAGTTGCCTTGTAAATGCCGTGATTTTTGTTGTGATCTTATCAACTATTTATTTGCAATACATCTTGTTCAATTTTCTTGAAGTAAGTGGAAGGCCTAAGTACCTTATAGGCAAAGTTCCTAGAGTGAATCATGTTGTACTAAGAATATTATATTTAGTAATATCATCTACACCTGCTATAAACATGCTAGACTTTTTAAGGTTTACCTCCAAACCCTGTAACATCATTGAAATGCTGCAGTTTTTCCATAACTCTAGCTATATATTTTAAGTTCCCTTTCTAGAATATCATGAGATCATCTGCAAATACTAAGTGTGCCAGCCTTGTTGTAACGACCCTACCAGTTGTTTTGAGCTCTAGTGCGTCTTTTAGTGGTTTGAGGTCTTGAGAATCTTCGCTTCGAGCATTATGACATGTACGTGTGGTCGGAATTGAATTTCGAAAAGTTTGGAGTTAATTTGGGAAGAAAATTATAATTTCAGAAGCTTTAAGTTGGAAGAATTGACTAAGGTTTGACTTTTGAGTAAACGACCTCGGAATCAGTATTTGAAGGTTCCAATGGGTTTGTATGATGATTTTGGACTTGGGCATATGTCCGAATAAGGTTTTAGATGATCCGGGAGCATTACAACGCTTATTTTGGAAGAATTTCATGAATTTGGGTCGAAATGTATTTCAATGTCATCGGTGTTCGTTTGGGATTTTATGCCTGGGAATAGCTCCGTATGGTGGTTCTTCTGGTCTTAGGAGCGCATCCGGATGTGTATTTGGAGGTCCGTAGGTCATTTCGGGGTCATTTGGCGAAAGTTGGAAAATGAAGGCTTTTGGGAAGTTTGATCGGGAGTGGACTTTTTGATATCGAGGTCGGATTCCAATCCGAAAGTTGGAGTAGGTTTGCAATGTCATATGTGACTTGTGTGCGAAATTTTAAGTCAATCGGACGTGATTTGATAGGTTTCGGCATCGAATGTAGAAGCTTGAAGTTATAAAGTTCGTTAAGTTTGAATTGAGGTGCGTATCATGATTTCGATGTTGTTTGACGTTGTTTGAGGCTTCAACTAAGTCCGTATCATATTTAAGGACGCTTTGGTATATTTTCTTGAGGACCCAAGGGCCTTAGGTGAATTCCGAATGGTTAACGGATCAATTTTGGACTGAGAGAATGCTAAGGCAGCTGGTATCTGGTGTCATTGCACCTGCGAGGTACTGGTCGCAGGTGCAGACCTGCAGAAGCGGTCAAGAAAGGCGTAGAAGCAGAATTTGTTGGGGAAGGCTGGGATCGCAGATGCGGTCAAGGTCCACAGAAGCGGGACCACACTTGTGCACGAAGAGCCACAGAATCGCTGCTGGGACGCAGATACAGGAATTGAGGGCCTGAAGGAGGACCGCAGAAGCGGTATTTTGGCCACACCTTCGGAACCGCAAAAGCGGTCAAGTGACCGTAGGTGCGGGATGTCGTTGGGCAGGAGGCTTCTTTAACAACAGATTTGGCCCATTTTTCTTTTGTTCTCTCTTGGTTTGGGCTATTTTTGGGGAGCTTCGAGTGGGGGTTTTCATCATCTACGTCAAGGTAAGTTATTCTCACCTATTGAAATTTAAATACATGGGTTTTATATGGATTCAAGCATGAAAATTGGTAAAAATTGTGAGATTTTTGAAATAAACTTAGAAATTGGTATTTTGAATTTTGACTACGAATTTGGGTATAGAATTAGGAATAAATTATATATTTGTGTTAGTAATATTATGGGTGATGTTTATCTTCGAAAACTTTCGAAATCCGGGCATGTGGGCCCGAGGATTGGCTTTATCGATTTTTCGAGCAGAGTTGGAAATTGTTAAAATTTGATTTATAATGAGTATTAGAGTATATTTATGGATTTTCCCATTGATTGACTAGTTTTTGAGTGACGGGCATCAGTTGGAGGTGTTAGAGAGGCCTTGGAGCCGGTCATGGAACTTCAGAGCGAGGTAAGTCTCTTGTCTAGCTCTCCGAGGGGGAACTACCCCTACGTGATGTATTTGATTTGTGCTACTTATTGCAAGGGGATACATACGCACGAGTTGACGAGAGTGCGTACGTAGCTAAGTTCATGTTATTGTCTAGGTAGACTTAGGTTCACATCATGCTATAGATGTACTATTTGAGCAGTCTCTTGCCTATTAAATTCCTTATATTACGACTTGAGACTAGACTTGTGTAGAGTGGTAGAATCATTGTTGTAGAGGTCGGACAAACTTCATGATTTGCCACGGAATAATTGGACTCCTCTTATGAATTTCTCCCGCGTTATGCGTTCTCGTCGAAAGGTTTCCCCAATGCTTCTTATAACCCATATGTCCCTTCGTGAGTAGGTTCAAGGACCCGTTAAAGCTTCTTATTATAATGGGATCAGGCTGTTCACCTCGGCATGATAGATACATCTATGGTTCGCGTCGTTCGACCCTCGGCAGTGCGCACACTTTATGTGATCGGGTCGTTCGCCTCTGCATGATTATGTACCATACTCTCATGGGAGCGAGCCGTTCGCCTCGGCCATATGTAATAGATGTATCTATGGTTATATACTAGATTATGATGGAATCGGGTCGTACGCCTCGGCACTTTTGTAAAAATACTTCTACGGAATCATGCGTATTATTTGTCAAAAGGCTAGTGTGTATGGGAATTTTCATGATTTGAATTATGACGACCCATCTAATGAGGCACACTATATATATATATATATATATATATATATATATATATATATATAAAATCTTCACGAAGTGTTACTTTCAAGTACCAATGTAAGACTAGTTCATATCTTACATTGAAGATAATCTTCCATATAGTTTATGCATGTTACCAAATTCTATATCAACTACTAATAGTTTTTCATATGGTTAAAGGAATAACAAATTAACCAGAAATACATGTTATTCTTACTCATGCATATATTCTAAATATGTAATGAGATCATCACATAATAAATATTTAACCTTGTCACGAGCCGGAATTCCACCATCGGGACCATGATGGTCGTGCAGGTGCGAAGAATATGGTCGCATGTGCGGAATCCCTCGCATAAACCTATAAAAGTAACACTTCGCGAATTGTTGCCCTTTTTCCACCATTTTTGAATGGGTTTTGAGCTTAGGGCTATGTTTTTCAAGGGAGAATGAAATGTCATCAGTGAGGTAAGTCGCTTAGGTTATTTACGCTGTTAACGAATGTTTTCCCACTAATTAGCCATGAAATTAGTAGGAGTTTAGGGTGAAATTAAGGGAGCTAGGGCATGAGTTTTGGAGAGTTTGTGGTGAGGATTTGAGGGACCACATGGAATTTGATTTGATATATTTTATATGGTTAGACTCGGGAGAGGACAAGGTTTATTATTCTGCCATTTTTGACTGATTTTGAGACGTGGGTACGGGGGCCGGGATTTGGCCAATTTATGTAGTTTTTATTATGGGATTTGATTCTCTAGCCATGTTGGTAATATTATTCTTATTATGGACAGATTCAGAGCTTTTGGAGACCGAATCCAGAGACGAGGGCATCCCGGAGTAGGATTTTACGCGGTTAAGGTAAGTAACAGTTTTAACTCTAGCTTTGAGGGTATAAACCCGGATAATTTGATATCACGTGATTGTTTGGAGGTGATACCCAAGCTAGGTGACGGCTGTGTGGGTGTGCACCGCGAGGGATTTAGACTTGGTCCGTCCTGTGAGACCTAATGACCATTATCTGTGTTTATGTATTTACTTACTGCTGCACTTGTCTGCCTTCATGTTAGAGATCATGCTTAGGCTTTATTCATACTCACATTATTTGCACTCAGTTATAGAAATTTCCGTACATGTTTACCTTAGTCTCTATTATTTTTCTGATATGATGTGATACTTGATAGGATTGTGTCCCTTTATTTGTTGATGATGGTAAGGCTAGAGAGGTTCATGACTGAGTGAGGTCGATGGCCTGTTGTGAGATATTTGATATGATAAGGTATTGATACCATAACACGTGAGTCGTTCACGTAGCATGTGAATTGACCGTGCGGGTCCATGTATTGATACCATAGCGCATGAATTGTCCGCGTAGCACGTGAGTTGACTGTGTGGATCCAGGTATTGACATGATAGCACGTGAGTTGTTCGTGCATAGCGCTTGGGATTTAGGAGCACCTCTGGAGTCTGTACACCCCCAGTGAGCGCAGGAAGCTATTGAGTGTTAAGTGTATTGAGTGCTGAGTGCGAGTGCCGAGTGTCGATTGCTGAATGATGGAGTGACATTGCTGCGAGGTTTCATTTACTTTTGCTGTTGTTGCATTTTACCTGTTAATTTCTTTGTACCATTTACTCAGTTATGTAATTTGCTTGTTTATTCCTTTGTAGTTTAAATTATGAAAAGAAGTAATTGCATTGTTCTGCTTAGCTCGTCACTACCACTCAGTTCCTTAGTTATTTTTGTTACTACTGAGTCGGTTGCACTCATACTACACCGTGCACTTGAGTTAGATTGTGGCGATCATTAAGTTCAAGCCGACTATCTTTGGAGACTGCAAGGTAGTTGCTAGCATCCCCAGGACCTTGTTACTCCTTTTATCATTTCTTCTTTTGGACTGCATTGACATTTAGACAGTTTTATATCTTAATTCATAGTTTTAGATGCTCATGACGTAGTGACACCCTGATGTTTAGGGCTAGCTTTTGTATTTTTATATTAATTATATTTAGAGTTGATTTAGTTTATGAGAAATTTATATGTTGTTATTGTTTTATTAAATCATAAAAATTAATTAGTAGTAATATTTGGGAAATAGGCTTGCCTTGTAACACGATAGGCGCCATCACGACCATGTTTAGATTTTGGATAGTGATAAGTTGGTATCAGAGCCTAGTTTACATAGGTCTCACGAGTCATGAGCGGGTTTAGTTGAGTCTTTCAGATCGGTACGTAGACGCCCGTACTTATCTTCGAGAGGCTGCAGAACCTTTAGGAAAACTTCACCTTCTTGAATTCTTATTGTGCGGTATTGATTCAGCCTGAAGTGTAACTTTTTAAATTCCTTCTACGCATTCTTATGCGCATATGAGCGCGCAGTATCAATTGTGCATCGACGGATTGTGATTCCCTGGATGAGGTGTGAGATGTGATTTATGTGTGTTGATGTTGGGCTAGTCAGGAGGACTTGAGGCCGTGTTTCGACTGTAGATTGAGAACTAAGGTGTTGATTGTGTGAGCGCGTACTTGTGGACCTATATATCCGGTAGTGTCCCTACTAGTGGAAATGATGTTCGGATGAATACGTGATGAGTATGATTGACCGCGAGTTGAGTTCATATGATTTAAATGTGATAAGAAGGTATTGCTGAAGGTTTCACCTATTTGAGACTCCAGAAATTTTTATAAACTCGTTCGAGGACGAACGTTAGTTTAAGAGGGGGAGGATGTAATGACCTGGTCGGTCGTTCCGAGAGTTATAGCCTTGTCTCCCCCATTTTTGCTTCTTTATGTGTTGTTCAACTGTGTTGATTCGTATCAGGTTGATAGGTTTGGGTCCATAGTAGTGTTGTAATGAAATGAACACTTAGTCTCTTAGTTAGAAAATTATGTTAGAAAAGTGAACCGGAAGTTATTTTATGAGTAAACGAATTCGGATTTGGATTTTTATGATTCGATTAGCTTTGTTGGGTGACTTTAGACTTAGGAGTGCTTCCGAAATCTAATTTGGAGATCCGTGGTAGAATTAGGCTTGAATTAACGAAAGTTGGAAGTTTAGAAGTTCTTAGGATTGAATTCGAGGTTGATTTGGTGTTGTTTTGGGTATTCCAGAGGTTTGACTAAGTTCAGGTAGTGATATATGAGTTGTTTGAATTATTGGTTGAGGTCCCGAGGGCCTCGGGTGTGTTTCAGATGGTTAACGTGTTGAATTGGTGAAGTTTGGATTGCTGAAAATCTGTTGGTGTAAGGCTTTTGGTGTGGCCGCACCTGCCGATGGGGAGCCGCAGGAGCGATGATCGCAGGTGCGGAGGGCCTATCGCAGATATAGAAAATGGAGGCCTGGCATTAAGCGCAGGTACGGAAGAGAGGATCTCATCTGCAAGCCCGCAGGTGCGAAGGGGCAACCATATGTGCGAAGTTGGGCATTTAAGTGAGTTTTGCAAGTGCACACCTAAGACCGCAGGTGCAGTCGCGTAGGTGCGAAGAATATGGTCGCAGGTGCGGAATCCTTGGCAAAAACCTATAGAACTAACACTTCGTGAATTGTTGCCTTTTTCCCACCATTGTTGAACGGGTTTTGAGCTTAGGGCTGTGTTTTTCAAGGGAGAATCAAGAGTCATTAGTGAGGTAAGTCGCTTGGGTTATTTACGCTTGTTTATGATTGCTTTTTCCACTGATTAGCCATGAAATTAGTAGGAGTTGTGAGCACTTGATTTTTGCCCTATAGGAATTACGCCCATAAATTCAAGAAAATAAATTTTTCTCATTATTGGCAATTTTATAGTTTTTTTTAGGATTTTTGTTAATTATTTGCATTTTCCTATGCATGTTTGTTTTATTTAAATCATGAAAAATACAGAGAATACCCTGCATTGCATTTTGAATTTATCTTCACATTTTTAGGTTAATTATTAAATTATTTGTTTCGTTAAAATATGAAAATCACCAAAAATGGCTCACTTTTGCATTTTAGCCTTTTAGTTTTAAATTTGTAGTTCTTCTTCTAGTTTAGGAGTTAATTAATTTTTATAATTATTATGGTGGATTATTAGATTAATTGTATAAGTTAATTTAGTTTAAGAATTTTAATTTAGGTTTAAATTAATTTGAAAAGGAAAATAAAAAGATGAAAAAACAATTGGAAATTAGGAAAAAGTAAAAAGAGAATCAGAAATTCGAGCAATTTGGGCCAAAATTCAATTGAGCCCAAACCCCACAAAATTCCGCCCCACCCCATTCCCTGTAACCTGGTCCAAACCCTTCAGGCTTCAAGACAACTCAAACGACGTCGTTTTGAGTTCAATAGTTCAAAACAAATCCTGGCTCTTTATCTTCAATCATCCAACGGTCATAAAAGCCTCATCAAATTCCTTTAAAGTTGTCTGAATAACCTAGGACCATTTCACTTCCTTCTTCACCCAATTTGTCTCTAACCTAGACCTAGTGCCCTAAATACCTCTGCCATCTCCACCGGCGGCGGACCACCCAATCAACCCCAAAATTCTTTCTCTACAATCCCCCACATCCCATGGAACACGAATCTAACACGAATATCCCCAAAATCCCCACCCTTTCCCCCAAAACCCAAATCTAACGCCAAAGTCGGAACACTAGTCAGAGTTCAAGCAGTTTTCTAGGCCGATAATGGTCCAAAACTTATGACAGTCAACCGTTATCATTGAGGACGAGCGATTAGCATGAATTTCGATATGTTTCGAAGTTTACCAGTCCCATGCAAGACCAAAGACCAACAAATTTGTCATGCAACGCTCACTCACGTTTAGGTTCTAATGGTTAATTTGAGCCCTTTTGGTTTTATTTGATTTGTTCATTGCTTTATGATTTGAGACAATTTTTTAGGGCTTATGGTAAGGCAAACTTGGGCATTGGAAGCCCACCCGTTTGGGCCCAGGTGTGAGTAGTAGGTGACATGCGCTGGTTTAGGTTAGGAGGGTTAATAACAAGAGTTCAAAGGGTAGTTTAGGGAAATTGGGTATAGGAATCTTTCACAACTACCCGAGGAAACTTCTAGGAAGGTGGGATTAAGAGTATATTAACAAACATGTTTTTAACTTGGGGTATGAAGTGAATTGATAGAAAGTGGGGAAAGGGTAAATGATAAATTGTGAAATCAATTTGGCTGCCCTAAAATGTGGCTATAAAGGGCTCATTTCCGGCATTTGTTAGGCAGAGATCATAATACCTAGAGCTAGAAATGGCTTAAAATATACACCGATATACGTCCCAAAAATAGGAAAAAAATACAAAATAAATTATCCAAGTACTGTTACATTAAAGCTGTTCTTTTGATTTTTTGGGCTTAAAAGTTTGAGCAAATTGTTATTTTCATTCTGGGTTCAAGACATGATGGTAGCTGGTTGATAACTGTTTGTTAACTGCTGCCTAAAGAGCTGCTGATATTTCGATTTAATTGTTGAAGTTTTGTTGGTATTTTCTTACTGTTCCAGGTATATTCATGGGCTTTAAGTGATAATATGAACTTGTAACTGCTGATTTGGAATGGAATTTTGGTCATTTGGCTAGTTGAGGAAGATGCGGAAAAGACATTATTCATCACACCATGGGGAACTTATTGCTACCGGATAATATCATTCGGTCTGAAAAACACCGGGGCAACTTACATGAGGGTGATGACACGAAGAAATTGAGGTCTACATGGACGATGTTATCATAAAGTCGAGGAAGCAGTCTGACCACGTCAAAGACTTGAGGAAGTTTTTCCAGAGGCTCCGCAGGTACAATCTTAAGCTCAACCCTGCAAAGTGCGCATTTGGTGTTCCATCTGGGAAACTATTGGGATTTATAGTCAGTCGTCGAGGAATTGAGATGGACCCATAAAAGATCAAAGTTATTCAAGAATTTCAACCTCCAAGGAACAAGACTGAGGTGATGAGTTTGCTCGGGCAATTAAACTACATCAGCAGGTTTATTGCTCAACTCACAACAACTTGTGAGCCTATTTTTAAGTTGTTCAAATGGACTGATGAGTGCTAGGAAGCATTTGATTAGATCAAAGCGTATTTGTTAAACCCACCTGTATCGGTCCTGCCGGGACCCGAAAGGCCTTTAATTCTTTATTTGATAATTTTGGACAATTCGTTTGGCTGTGTATTAGGTCAACATGACATCACCGGTAGGAAGGAGCAAGCCATCTATTATCTCAGTAAGAATTTCAAATTTTATGAGGTCAAGTACACTCACCTTGAAAGGATATGTTGCGCCCTATCTTGGGTAGCACAGAAATTGAAGCATTATTTGTCATCCTACACTACTTACCTCATCTCTCACTTGGATCCTTTAAAGTACATCTTTCAGAAGCCCATGCCCACAAGAAGGCTCGCAAAATGGCAAATCTTGCTCACAGAGTTTGATATTATTTATGTGACTCGGATCGCGATGAAAGCCTAAGCAGTGACTGATCATTTGGCTGAGAACCCGGTCGACAAAGAGTATGAATCATTGAGGACTTATTTTCCCAATGAAGAGGTGATGCATATTGACGAGGTGGAGCAAGTTGAAAAACCATGTTGGAAACTTTTCTTTGATGGGGCCGCTAACATGAAAAGGTGTCGGAATAGGGGTCGTGCTTATTTATGAAATACGGCATCGCTACCCTGTTACGGCTCAGCTTCGTTTCTATTATGCCAACAACACGGCTGAATACGAGGCATGCATTTTGGGTTTGAGGTTAGCTATAGACATGGGTGTCTAGGAACTCTTGGTCTTGGGAGACTCGGACCTTCTGGTTCACCATATTCAAGGAGAATGGGAAATACGGGATTTGAAGATCATACCATATCCACAATGTTTGCATGATATTTGTCAACGGTTTCGATAAGTAGAGTTCAGGCATATTCCAAGGATCCATAATGAGGTTGTCGATGCTTTGACTACCTTGGCGTCAATGTTGCACCATCCGGACAAAGCTTATGTCGACCCTCTACATATTCAAATCCGCGATCAACATGCTTACTGTAACATGGTGGAAGAAGAACTTGATGGTGAGCCGTGGTTCCACGACATCAGGGAGTACATCAGAATAGGGGTATATCTGGTACAAGCCACGGGGGATCAAAAGAGAATAATTAGACGTTTGGCAAGTGGATTTTTCTTCAGTGGAGGGGCTTTGTACAAAAGAACTCCAAATCTTGGATTGTTAAGATACATTGATGCTAAGCAAGCCACGACTATCATGACCGAAGTACATTCCGAGGTTTGCGAGCCGCATATGAGTGGGTATATTCTGGCAAAGAAAATTCTTCGAGCAAGTTATTATTGGCTCACCATGGCGCGAGATTGTATCAGTTTTGTGCGCCAGTGTCATTAATGCCAAGTACACGGATATTTGATTCATTCTCCGCCATCTGAATTTCACACAATGTCCGCACCATAGCCTTTCGTTGGTTGGGGTATGGATGTTATTGGACCAATTGAGCCAGTAGCATCCAATGGGCACTAGTTCATTCTGGTGTCCATTGATATTTCACTAAGTGGGTTGAAGCTAAAACTTTCAAGTCTGTGACCAAGAAGGCAGTGGTCGATTTTGTTCACTAAAATATCATTTGTCGGTTCGGGATCCCAAAGGTGATCAACACAGATGATGGTGCTAATCTCAACAGTCATCTGATGAAAGAGGCATGCCAATAGTTTAAGATTACGCATCACAATTCCACCCATACCACCTAAAGGTGAATGGATCAGTCAAGGCAGCCAACAAGAACATAAAGAAGATACTTCAGAAAATGGTGCAAGGTTCCAGGCAGTGGCATGAAAAGTTGCCCTTTGCGTTATTGGGTTATCGCACTACTGTTCGCACTTCAGTAGGTGTAACTCCTTATTTGTTGGTATATGGCACTGAAGCAGTGATACCTGCGAAAGTTGAAATCTCGTCCCTTCAGATTGTTGCTGAAGTCGAAATTGATGATGATGAGTGGGTCAAAACCTGTCTGGAGCAATTGAGTTTGATTGATGAGAAAAGATTGGCAGCAGTGTGTCATAGTCAGTTGTATCAAAAGAGAATGGCAAGAGCATACAACAAGAACGTGCGTCCCAGAAAATTTGAAGTGGTCCAGCAAGTATTGAAACACATCCTTCCACACCAGGCTGAAGCAAAAGACAAGTTCGCCCCAAATTGGCAGGGGTCGTTTATCATAACAAGAGTGTTGTCCAATGGTGCTTTGTATTTAACAGACATAGAAGACAAATGTGTAGACATGGCTATCAATTCTAATGCAGTCAAAAGATATTATGTATGATCTCTTTGGTTTAAATTGTGTTTGTTTGTACTCGGCATGTTTTGAAGATTGGAATGACGAAGGCATTTTATTCTTCTATCTAAACACTTTATCCTTTGTTACCCCTTTGAGCCTTATTTATTTTCTTTCAGACCCCTCTTTTGGAAACAATAGCGAAATTCAGTAAAGAAGTAAAGAAGAGAAGAGAAGAAAAAAGAAAAGGAAAGAATGGAAAAGAAAGAAAAACATAAAAAAGAAAAGAAGAAAAAGAAAGAAAAAGAGGAAAAAAAAGAAAAGAAAGAAAAAGAAAAAGAAAAAGGGAAAGAAAAGAAAAGAGAGAAGTAACAACCACAAAACAATTCCTATGACATGAACTACGTTCGACCTGATTCCTTTTAAGGATAGGTAGGTAGCCTCACGGTTCGGTCCCATCAAAATAAAAATCCAAAAGTCCCCAAGCAAAGAAACTGGGGCAGAAGTTGTGGTTGTTGTAAGAGATCTGATTCTAAAGTTGTAATTTTAAACCCATGATTATTCTGAAATGCATGTCATGATCATTGGTACCAGTTGCTCCACTCAGATAAGTCTCTTTTCCTTTTCTCCCTCAAACACTCATCCAGTTTTGGATTTTCTTCTTTATTCCTAACTTTCGAAGTCATTGCATTTCATTTCTCTGGGTTTATTTATCTAAGGATTTTCCAATGTCAGCTTTGTTTAATCAAGTAAGAAGGGATTCCAAAGCTTACTACCAACTTCCAAATTGCACAAAGCAAAGTATGGCCAGAACATACCAGAGTTAGCATGATGTAAAGTGGGAAATAAGGTGTCAGTGAAAGTTCCATTGGTTGAGTGGTTTGGTAATCTTGTGGGAGATACACAGGTTCAGATAGAATGGTCAGAAATGTAAACGGTTTGGGTGTAGAGAACTTCGGTCATTCAGGGTCCTGCAGTTGAGAGTCAGTCAGAAAGTCAAACAATTCTTGGCAAGTTCAAGGAGGACAGTCAAAGCAAAGCATGACAGTGAAAAATGCCGCAAACTAACCACCACATTTAAACTAACAAAATTTTTCTTTAACTAAAATAGGGGCAGGAAATTTCATTTATTACGAGGAATCCTCAGTGGGGAAAGCATGTACCGGACATGTTCGACTGTAAATTTTTAGGACCCTCACGGATAATGGGATTTAATTTTAAGTTTTCAGGACCCTCCTGGATAATGGGATTTAGGTTTTTAAGCTTTAGGACCCTCCTGGATAATGAGATTTAGTTTTAAGTTTCAGGACCCTCCTGGATAATGGGATTTAATTTTAAGTTTTCAAGACCCACCTGGATAATGGGATTTAATTTTAAGTTTTCAGTACCCTTCTAGATAATGGGATTTAGGTTTTTAAGCTTTCAGGACCCTCCTGGATAATGAGATTTAGTTTTGAGTTTTCAGGACCCTTCTGGATAATGGGATTTAATTTCGAATTTTTAGGACCCTCCTGGATAATGGGATTTAGGTTTTAAGCTTTCAGGACCCTACTAGATAATAGGATTTAGGTTTTTAAGCTTTCACTACCCTCTTGGATAATGGGATTTTAGTTTTGAATTTTCAGGACCCTCCTAGATAATGAGATTTAGTTTTGAGTTTTCCGAACCCTCCTGGATAATGGATTTAATTTCAAGTTTTCAGGATCCTGCTGGTTAATGAGATTTAAGTTTTTAAGCTTCAGGACCCTCCTGGATAATGGGATGTAGTTTTAAGCTTTCAGGACCCTCCTGGGTAATGGGATTTAATTTTAAGTTTTCAGGACCCTCCTGGATAATGAGATTTAATTTTAAGTTTTCAGGACCCTCCTGGATAACAGGATTTAATTTTAAGTTGTCGAGACCCTCTTGGATAATGGGATTTAGCTTTTAAATTCTTGTAGCTCTTTTGGATAACATGATTCGGTTTACACTCACAAATTCCCAGTATCAATCTGGGGCAGAAAAGTTTCTTTTCTTTTTTCTGTTTTGTTGTAATGGCAGGCGCCCACCTGGATAATAAGGGAATACATTTCAAGTTTTTGGTAATCATGCGCCCACCTGGATAACAAGGGAATACATTTCAAGTTTTTGTATCAGGCACCCACCTGGAGAACAAGGGAATACTTTTCAAGTTTTGGTAATCAGGCGCCCACCTGGAGAACAAGGAAATACATTTCAAATTTTGGTAATCAGGTGCCCACCTGGATAACAAGGGAATACATTTAAAGTTTTGGCAATCAGGCACCCACCTGGAGAACAAGGGAATACATTTCAAGTTTTGGTAATCAGGCGCCCATCCGGAGAACAAGGGAATACATTTCAAGTTTTGGTAATCACGCGCCCACCTGAAGAACGAGAGAATGTAGACATGTGATTTTTGACCCTCCCAAGATTTTTCATATTTTAGCATGTAAATATTTAATTTAGGCCTAATATAGTTATTTCAACTCATTTTTACTCTTTTACTTTTTTTTTATTATAAGAAAATGAAAATTTCAAAAAATAGGTTCATTAATGTTTTGTAGTCATTTTTAATCTCAAAAAATATCAAAAAATAATTTTGTTTTAACGGTCAGTCTTATTTTAATAATTATTTTTGATTAGATAGAGCTAATTAATATTTTTGATAGTACTTTTAGTTAATTAAGTTAATTTTAAATATAGCTAGTCATAAAGGCCCAAGTTTCTAGCCCATTCTTTAAGCTCAATATCCAATACCCATTAAGCTGATCCTAGAGACCCTTCTAGACTCTTCTTTGGAACAAGAAATAAATAAAAAGACCCTAAGGACTTAACACAAAAAGACCTAGGGATTAATTGGCAAAATACACAAAATATAAACCTAGACCCAAGACCTACATAAAGCTAACGCCTACAATGAGCTGAAAGACAAAAAAATATACGCCCAAAATCTGAAGGAATTAGCGCAGCTTTTCACAGGACTCCATCCCCTGTACTTTTCGTCTTCTTCTCCATCCTAATTTCTAAAAAAAATATCTGTAGCATCCTCCCCATGGAAACTCGTTAGCTTCACCCCAACCCCCATTTTTCTCCACTTAAAAAACCTTCAAATTCAGTCATCAACACCACCTAAGAACACATTGGAAAACCATCTGAAGCAATCTCAAAAATCAGCTCCAAAAAATAACCGTTAAACCCAGAAAAATAGTCCAAAACTTCCCAATTTCAGCTCAAAAATGCAGCAACGAGTCTGTAGAATCCCAACGTAAGCCCATCACTGTTATCGTTCCCAAGCAGCCGCGAATCATCCATCAAAATCCAGCCGAGTCTCGACCTTGTTTCCTGTTTTGTCGTGACATTCAAGCGATTCTGTTCAGGTCTTTTCCGGCGAGGTTCTCGTTCATTTGAAAGTCGATTCCGATGAGTTTGTTGATGTTGTATTTCTTTTGTACGAGTTTCTTATATAATTACAGATCTGAAATTGCTTTACTCAAGGTTCGTTTATCCCATTCTCACTTTATTCTGTTACTATGTTAGTAGATGTTTTTTTTTTGTGAAATCTATTATGTGACAATTTTTATGTCTTTTGTATACAATTTTTGTTTCGAGGCTTCCAGGAATTAACTTTGAACTATGTGGCGTATTAAAAAAAAGAAAGTGTTCTTCAAGGACATATATGCAAGCTCTAATTAGTAGAGTAGAAGCTGTAAGTATTTCTAGCAGCATGTGATATTTGATGCGCCTGACATTTTGAAATTTTGCTTTGTATGTCTATTTTTCTTGACTTTATTTTCTTTATACTTTGATGGTGCTTTATGTGAAGTTTTTATTTCACGTGGGCAACTTAGTATATGTATTTCAGATTTGACTAGTTAAAATGGGGCCAAGATGTTTTTTTCCTTATGGTTTGTTTTGTGGTTTTAGTTGCTCAGTTTCATTAAATTAGTATAATTAGCAAATTTTTAAAGCATGCTTCTGCTGCTACATAAAGGATAAAGATAGAAATTATGCTTTTTGGATTAATATTTCTAGCAATTCGGTGGCGATGCGCTATTGCTTGGATTTAGTCTTCTGTGTCGATTTTAATTTGTTTGGATCTTTTCTCCTTTCATTTGCTCATATGTCTTTGGAGGTATTATTTTGATTATTGGGTTAGGCACATTTAATATACAATTAAATATAGTTCTCTAAGCCGAGGTGTGCCATTCATAATTAAATACTCATGGCCCTCATTTTAATTAATTTTAATACTTAAAAACTGAGACGTGCCATTTAGTTGAATTCCCATGGCCCTCGCAAACTTGAAGGTGCATAGTTGTTTTAGGCGCGCTATTTTAAAAATTACATTCCTAAACTTGGGTGTGCATTTATGTGATCCAAATCCAAATCTCAACAATATTAGATAAAATATGTCGGAGACCGCGAGTGCATTTATGTGACGTGGTTCAAGACGTATTTTAAATAACGTTGAAATCTTTTAAATTTTTTTAAATAAAAGCGGTTATAAAGTTAAAATTGCACCATAGGCTAAAACATGTATTAAAAATCAGATAATAGACCAATTATAACAGTTGAGCGACCGTGCTAGAACTACGGAACTCGGGAATACCTAACACCATCTCACGGGTTAACAAAATTCCTTACCCAGATTTCTGTGTTCGCGGACTGTAATACAGAGTCAATCTTTCCTCGATTCGGGATTCTAACCGGTGACTTGCGACACCATAAATATCCCAAGTGATGACTCTGAATTTTTAATATAAATAATCCTGTTTTGATTGTCACTTTAAGTTGGAAAAAAACTCCCCTTATACCCCTTTCCGGGTGTAGGTAAAAAGGAGGTGTTACAGCTCTGGCGACTCTGCCAGGGGAAAAGAACCCAGAACTTCTGGTTCAGGGTTCATAATTCGAGCTTAGATGAATTGTTATATTTGGCTTTATCTATTATCTGAATTTATTACATGTTTGGGCCTAATGTGCTAAATGTTGCTTTTACCGCATTGATATTATCTGAACTGTATAAACTGCTACGAAACCCTTATCTTCTCATCTTCAGGGATGTGTACGCTGGCGTGGCTCCATATTTTGTTAGTGTCATACCTTGAAATAAGAAAGAGGCTCTGACAAGTTACTAAACCGGATGGCCTTTTGGTTCCCGGTACGTAGCCCCCTCCTCGGCTCGAGTTGTCCGCTCGGGTGCACAAGTCTAGAACAGTATACCCAGGGTTTATACTTAGAATAACTCAACCTCATGCCATATCCCTAGTAGGAACGTTTGTTTATGTGCACTTGACTTAGGGGACTCAACACAGAGTTTGGGTCTGTCTAGGACAGGTGTACCCAAAATAACAGACCATCTTGATGCATCCTATGTGCTACATGTTGCATTTATTCAAGGGTAAAAGGGTCATTTGAGCGGAACAAAATAGCTGAGGGCAAATGAAAAATAACAAAAAAAAGAAAAAAAGAAAAAAAGAAAAAAGAGGGTGAAGTGTGAAGATAAAGTGAGTGGGGCCCAATTATGTTTTCGTCACATTTTTGTTAAGGAAAACAAAAGACCTTGAAAAATTCAAAAAGATTTTGCACTTTTTCATCATTTTCTAAAAAAAAAAAAAAAGGAAACTCCAAAAAGATTTTGCATGTTTCATCATTTTCAAGGAAAAGACAAAAACATATTTTCTCTAAATTAGTTATTTTTTTTAATTCTCGACCTTGTCCAATCTGCCCGAACTACATATATCTGATTCTCGTCTTTCGGGGCGTGATACGCAGGCAACTCACATAGGGTCCGGTCTTCCTAGTAAATCTTAGGTCCTTGGCTTTGCCAGGTCTTAGCCAAATTTTATACTTCTAGCCACCTTTTGGCCAAATAAGCCATTTTGCAAAAATAAATCATGTCTTTGCATATGTCCAGTAGGGAGTGTTATTGTCTCACATAGTGTTGGTTTATAGTTTTCTCATACATGTGTGGATATACTTATCGGAGCTTGAGCATGACAGACACCCCGAGACCATCTAGTCAGGATCATCCAGGAGTTGCTTTAGGAGATTTTTTTTTTTTTTTTGTGTTTTGAGTCCATTCTTCTTTTTATGTTGTCTTTTACCTTCTAGTTTTGTACAGTAATGTCGAGTCTTTTGTTATTGTATTTACTATTTTCGTATTGAAAAAAAAGTGTGTTATAAATAAAAAAACCATAAGAAATTTTGTGTTTTCATATTTCTGTTATAAGTTTCTTTACAATATTAATTCTAGAAATGAAAAAAAGAAATTCCTTTGAGGTGGTTTTTCCTTTAGGAAATTAATATCAAAATAAAAGTTGCTTTTATATTTCCTTTAGTACATTAGGACTAAAAATTCAAAAAAAAGAGGAGAATATTTTTTTAGTACCTCTTTAAAGAGTTTTCTTTAAGGTATTAATTGCAAAAGTAAAAAAAAAAAAATCTTTTGAGGTTCTTCTTTGGAAAACTAATGAAAAATGAAGAAAACAACATGATTTCCTTCCTTAAAAAAAGGTCAAAAAATATTTTTCTCTTCTAAAGATTTTTCCTTAATAGAGAATCTGTGTCAAAAGAAAAAAAAAATCCGTTAAGCTTGAGTTTAGAATAGGTTATAAAACATTAAGTCTAAAACACTAAAAAAAAAAAAGATTTATTTTTTTTATTTCCCTTATCTCGTCAGAGTAGTCATTAAGAAAAAAAACGAGAAAGTTAGTTTGTTTACTCTATTCCCGATCTTCTAGAACTATGCAAAGATCTGATTCATGCGGCATCATGATACATAGGCAACCTACATAGGGTTCGATCGAATCATTTTTTTATTATTAAAAGAAAAAAAGGAAAAAAGGAAAAAAGGGTGAAATTATGGGACGTGATAAATGAGAGGAAAGAAAAGAGTGATAATTTAAAAAAAAAAAAAGAGGAAGGAAAATGATCAAGAAAATGCTAGAAAAGCAAAAAAAAGAGGGGATTGAAATGAACAAATTGGATGATGTGAACTGACCTTCGTACCCCCGAAGTCATTTTAGAACCGATAACTGTAGCTAGGTGCATTGCATTAAATGTGATATTTTTAGTTGTTAAATTCCCTAACGCTAACATGATGACTTTATTTGTTTCCTCTTTGTTCTCCTCATTATAGCAGAGGGGTGATTGGTTTGTGGTTCTTAAGGTAACTCGTCCATACAAACACAAGGTCAAAGGGCAAGGTAGTCATGGCTAGCAAAAACTTGGGCACAAGAGTTGTTGACCCGTCAAGGGAGTTTGTGGAGCCGGAGTCTCAATTGAAAGAGGAGGTCCAAAGGGTGAAGTAGCAGATGACAGAAATGTATCAGTCTTGGATTAGGGGGCATCCTCCACCTTCATTCCCCACTAATTACACTGAAAACCCTGCAACTATCCCACCACTATCACAAATCCAGATTCCCATTGCTGCTGATACCTCCCCACAACTTTTTCACACTCTACCCGCCAAAACCACCTCATATACCGCTCCTTTGGCCACCCATGCTCTTGCAGCTCCTCCACCAGCTATTTTTCCTCGATCCTCTAACGATACTGTATTCAAAGTCCCTGATGCCCAACACTATGCTCCATAACCAACTTTCAAAGTCTCGAATCCATACTCTCACGCTCCTCATTTTGAGGCTCCTAGTGAAACTGAAAATCCCGGTAAGACAGTGGAGCAAAATGAGATATCCAGGAAGGTAAAAATCTTAGAGCAGTCTTTAAGAAATATGCAAGGGATCGGTAGCCAGATGAGCGTGGTTTACAAAGACTTGTGCTTGTTTCCTGGCGTCCAACTGCCTGCTGGGTTTAAGATGCTAAAGTTTGATTTATATGACGGGCACGGAGATCTCGTGGCTCATTTGAGAGGTTACTGCAGTAAGATGAGAGGCGCACGTGGGAAGACAAATTATTAATGGCATATTTAAGTCAGAGTCTGAGTGGGGCAGCTCTGGAGTGGTACACCCGCCAAGATGCTAACATGTGATACACGTAGGACGATATGGCTCATGCCTTTGCCAGGCACTTTCAGTATAATATAGAAATCGTCCTGGATCGTAGGTCCCTAGCCAAGATGGAAAAGAAGCCTAGTGAAAGCTTTAGGGAATACGGGCTCAGATGGAGAGTGCAAGTTGCCAATCTCAATCCTCCGATGGAAGAAAAAGAGATGGTCGACTACTTTCTTCAAGCTCAAGAACCGACTCACTTTGGGCATTTGATCATGGCTGTGGGTTGGCCTTTTAATGATGTGGTAAAAATGGGAGAAATGGTAGAAGATGGGCTGAAGTCTAGCAAGATCATGAGTTATTCTGCTTTAAAAGCCACAACACAAGCAATTCAGAATGACACAGGAAGCTTGTTGGGTCACAAGGAACACGGTGATGTTGCCATGGTTGTTTCAGAGTCACGATATGGACCAAAGGGTACGCCTCACCAATATACCCAGCCTCAACTCCAACCCCAACCCTATCCCTGAGCTCCACATAATCCACCTCAGTATTATCCTCCGAACAATGTCCGATCATTTGTCCAACCACTAGGTCACTCCCTATGGAGAGCGCCAGCACCGCATAATGCATTCTTGCCTTCACAACATTTTCAAGCACACAACAACTCAAGAAAACAAGGGCAGGGAGGGGAACAAAGTCAAGGAAATAGTTTCACACCAATTGGGGAGTCCTACACAAGCTTATTTGAAAAGTTAAAGCATTCTGGCCTGATTGAGCCGCTCCTCGGCTATACTCCAAACCCATATGCAAAAGGCTTTGATCCTACTGTACAATACACGTACCACTCTAATGTCCAAGGGCATATCATTGAAGATTGTCGTTCTTTGAAAAGGGAAATAGAAAGAATGATTCAAGAAGGGGTAATTGTGATCAATCACAGTGACGGGGAGCACGCGAATCCTCTTGGGGACTTGTTGACTAAAGTTGATAATATTGAAGTTGGTAATGGTCTTGGCAATATTGATGCGAAACTCAGTGGCTAAGATGTCGTGCTTTGTAATTGGAAAGACGCTCCATTTCTTGGTCAGACGGAGAAGAGTTTTGGTGGTTTATTTTGTTGTCATTTCTGTTGTCCGGGTTATTTTAAGGGTTGTAATCCGGATATTGTCTTGTGACTCAAACCCTTCTATCCTTTTATTTTACCTAGTTTGTTTAGTCACAGTAGCTCGTTTAGTGTTGTCTAGGTTTGTTCCAAAGTTGTAACCCCAATTTAGTTTGCTTGTTTTGTTGTTCAAACCCTTTCACCATCCGTCTAATGCAATTTTCTGTTATTTCTAGTCATTTTTGTTTAGTTCTCTTTTCCTTTTATAGTTCTTTTCCTGTTGACCCTAGTGACATGACATGCACGCGTAAGTCTCAGCCTGGTCTTAAAAAGTTTGTTTGGTCATGAAGCAGTGAAATAATTTTGAAGATGATAGGGACATTTGATGGGAATAAGTAAAGGCATTTGAGATCACTTCAAGCCCGAATTGTGTGAAACTAGGGCAAATAGAACATAAAGAAACACTATTGAAACATATTCTGCCGCATCAGGTTGAAGCTAAAGGCAAGTTTGCCCCTGATTGGCAGAGGTCGTTCATGGTAACGAGAGTGTTGTCCAATGGTGCTTTGTATTTAACAAATGTATAAGGCAAATGTGTGGATATGACTATCGATTCTGATGCAGTCAAAAGATATTACGTATGATTTCTTTGGTTTGTTCAATTGTGTTGTTTGTATTTAGCATGCTTTGAAGATTGGAATGACGAAGAAATTTTATTCTGCTATCTAAACACTTTATCCTTTGTTACCCCTTTGAGCCTTATTTATTTTCTTTCATATCCCTCTTTTGACAGAAGCAGAGTTTAGAAATACAAATACAAAAAAAAGAGAAAAAGGAAAAAGAAAAAAAAGAGAAAGAAAAAATGGGAAAATAGTATAAAAAGGAAAAAAGAAGAAGAGAAAAGTACCAAAAAACAAAGCAATTCCTATGTCATGAACTACGTTCGACCTGATTCCTTTCAAGGATACATAGACAGCCTCACGGTTCGGTCCCATCAGAATAAAAATCCAAAAGCGCCTAGGTAAAGTAACTGGGGCAGAAGTTGTAGTTATGTAAAAGATCTGATTCCAAAAGTTGTAAGTTTGAACCCATTCAAGTTGTTTTGAGCCTTCATGATATCCTTTCTTTCTAACCCTATCCAAAAGGCCACATTACGGTCCAAAGAAAAACCTTCCGACCAGTTTTTGAGAGATGCCAAGTTGATCAATTAGAGGTGATTCATATCAGGGGCAACACTCCTTTTTGAACAAGGAAAATGAAAATGAGAGAGGTTTGATGGTGAAAACCCTTCGTGCACTACAAGTCAAATAAGTATCGTGAATCAAATTGAAAAATCAGAGCATTGAAGCCCAGTTTCACGGAAAAAAGGTACAATAAGAGTTGAACATTAGACTTGCTTGACAAATTAGGCCACTTAATCCAAAGGTACATGTCATGGTCATTAGAGTTGGTATCCACATCTGATAAGTGTGTAGTTCTCTTGTTAGGGATCATCTCTTTCCATTGTCCTTTACTCTGTTCCTTTTGTTTTGTTTACTCCCTCTTATTGAGTCTGTTTGGTCAAAATAAGTGGGAAATGACTTCAAAATCTGCTACCAGCTTTCCAATTGCACAAAATGGGATCTGGCTAGCACATCAAAGTGGCATAAGTTAGGAAAGAACAACGTGCGCACTGAGCTGGAAACAATCAACATGCCTTGGGGATTCACGTGAAATACAAAGGTTTGGTATATATCAATTCATGCATAATTCAATAGATAGAGGATGTTGGGTGAACGGATCAAAGGTATTCTCTGTGATGACTTTGACAGAGAAAGTGGTTAACCAATGACAAGCAGGGTCTTCCAAGCGGAAATCAAAGTTATCATGGCAAGTGAAGGAGAAATAGACCTCAAGGCCAAGGCCAGTGGTTTAAGTCAAGAAAGAACAGCGTATGCACTGAGTGGGTGGCAATTGACTTGCCTTGGGATTCATGTGAAACACAAAGGTTTGTAAATGTCAGTTCATGAGCAATGCAACAGATAGATGGTATTAGGTCTAAACGAAAAAGAAGTATTTTCTGTGGTAAGGGTGACAGAGAAATTGGTTAGTCAATAAGCAAGCAATGTCTTTCAAGGTGAAATCAAAGTTATCATGGCAAGGGACGGAGCAATCGCTCTTAAAGTCAAGGCCACAAACCAACCACCATGTTTAAACTCACAAGTTTTCTTTGTCTGAAACAAGGATGGAAGCTATGTTCATATCAAAGCTTGGAAGATTGAAATTTTTAGGTGTAATGACCCAATTCTACTTACACAAAAGCTATTGAGAAGATCACACATCACTCATAGGAGAAGCACTTCCTAGTTTGAGTCATTGAAGTTTCACCCCTAGGAGACGCACTTCCTAAGTTGATTTTCACCCCTAGGAGACACACTTCTTAAGTTGATTTTCACCCATAGGAGACGCACTTACTAAATTGATAGTTCATTCATAGGATATGCACTTCCTAGTTTGGGTCATTGAAGTTTCACCCATAGGAGACGCACTTCCTAAATTGAGTGTTCATTCATAGGAGACACACTTCCTAGTTTGAGTCATTGAAGTTTCACCCCTAGGAAACGCACTTCCTAAGTTGATTTTTACCTTAGGAGATGCACTTCCTAAGTTGATTTTCACCCATAGGTGACGCACTTCCTAAATTTATAGTTCATTCATAGGAGACGCACTTCCTAGTTTGAGTCATTGAAATTTCATCCATAGGAGACGCACTTCCTAAATTGATAGCTCATTCATAAGAGATGCACTTCCTAGTTTGAGCCATTGAAGTTTTACCCCTGGGAGACACACTTCTTAGTTTGGGTTTTTCAGGATACACCTGTAGGAGACGCACTTCCTAAATTGAGAGTTCATTCATAGGAGACACACTTCCTAGTTTGAGTCATTGAAGTTTCACCCCTAGGAGGCACACTTCCTAAGTTGATTTTCACCTATAGGAGACGCACTTCCTAATTGATAGTTCATTCATAGGAGACGCACTTCCTAGTTTGAGTCATTGAAGTTTCACCCCTAGGAGGCACACTTCCTAAGTTGATTTTCACCTATAGGAGACGCACTTCCTAATTGATAGTTCATTCATAGGAGACGCACTTCCTAGTTTGAGTCATTGAAGTTTCACCCCTAGGAGGCACACTTCCTAAGTTGATTTTCACCTATAGGAGACGCACTTCCTAATTGATAGTTCATTCATAGGAGACGCACTTCCTAGTTTGAGTCATTGAAGTTTCACCCCTAGGAGGCACACTTCCTAAGTTGATTTTCACCTATAGGAGACGCACTTCCTAATTGATAGTTCATTCATAGGAGACGCACTTCCTAGTTTGAGTCATTGAAGTTTCACCCCTAGGAGGCACACTTCCTAAGTTGATTTTCACCTATAGGAGACGCACTTCCTAATTGATAGTTCATTCATAGGAGACGCACTTCCTAGTTTGAGTCATTGAAGTTTCACCCCTAGGAGGCACACTTCCTAAGTTGATTTTCACCTATAGGAGACGCACTTCCTAATTGATAGTTCATTCATAGGAGACGCACTTCCTAGTTTGAGTCATTGAAGTTTCACCCCTAGGAGGCACACTTCCTAAGTTGATTTTCACCTATAGGAGACGCACTTCCTAATTGATAGTTCATTCATAGGAGACGCACTTCCTAGTTTGAGTCATTGAAGTTTCACCCCTAGGAGGCACACTTCCTAAGTTGATTTTCACCTATAGGAGACGCACTTCCTAATTGATAGTTCATTCATAGGAGACGCACTTCCTAGTTTGAGTCATTGAAGTTTCACCCCTAGGAGGCACACTTCCTAAGTTGATTTTCACCTATAGGAGACGCACTTCCTAATTGATAGTTCATTCATAGGAGACGCACTTCCTAGTTTGAGTCATTGAAGTTTCACCCCTAGGAGGCACACTTCCTAAGTTGATTTTCACCTATAGGAGACGCACTTCCTAATTGATAGTTCATTCATAGGAGACGCACTTCCTAGTTTGAGTCATTGAAGTTTCACCCCTAGGAGGCACACTTCCTAAGTTGATTTTCACCTATAGGAGACGCACTTCCTAATTGATAGTTCATTCATAGGAGACGCACTTCCTAGTTTGAGTCATTGAAGTTTCACCCCTAGGAGGCACACTTCCTAAGTTGATTTTCACCTATAGGAGACGCACTTCCTAATTGATAGTTCATTCATAGGAGACGCACTTCCTAGTTTGAGTCATTGAAGTTTCACCCCTAGGAGGCACACTTCCTAAGTTGATTTTCACCTATAGGAGACGCACTTCCTAATTGATAGTTCATTCATAGGAGACGCACTTCCTAGTTTGAGTCATTGAAGTTTCACCCCTAGGAGGCACACTTCCTAAGTTGATTTTCACCTATAGGAGACGCACTTCCTAATTGATAGTTCATTCATAGGAGACGCACTTCCTAGTTTGAGTCATTGAAATTTCATCCATAGGAGACGCACTTCCTAAATTGATAGTTCATTCATAGGAGACGCACTTCCTAAATTGAGAGTTCATTCATAGGAGACACACTTCCTAGTTTGAGTCATTGAAGTTTCACCCATATAAGACGCACTTCCTAAGTTGATTTTCACCCATAGGAGACGCACTTCCTAAATTGATAGTTCATTCATAGGAGACGCACTTCCTAGTTTGAGTCATTGAAGTTTCACCCCTAGGAGACGCACTTTTTAGCCTGGGTCTTTCAGGATACACCTGTAAGAGACGCACTTCCTAAATTGAGAGTTCATCCATAGGAGACGCACTTCCCAGTTTGAGTTATTGAAGCTTCACCCCTAGGAGACGCACTTCCTAAGTTGATTTTCACCCATAGGAGACGCACATCCTAAATTGATAGTTCATTCATAGGAGACGCACTTCCTAGTTTGAGTCATTGAAGTTTCACCCTAGGAGACGCACTTCTTAGTTTGGGTCTTTCAGGATACACATGTGGGAGACGCACTCCCTAAATTAAGAGTTCATTCATAGGAGATGCACTTCCTAATTATAGTCACTGAAGTTTTCACCCCTAGGAGACGCACTTCCTTGTCTTGGTCATTTAAATTCACCCTTAGGAGACACACTTCATAGTTTGGTTTGTCACACCTCCTTTTTCCTACCCCGGAAGGGTATAAAGGAGTTTTTTCAATTAAAGGACAATCGAAACAGGATTTATTATTAGAAGATTCAGAGTCACCACTTGGGAGATTTATGGTGTCCCGGGTCATCGGTTGAATCCCGAATCGAAGAAGTGTTAACTTTGTTTAACAGTCCGCGAACCAGAAATCCGAGTAAGGAATTCTATTAACCCGGGAGAAGGTGTTAGGCATTCCCAAGTTCCGTGGTTCTAGCACGGTCGCTCAACTGTTATATTCGGCTTGATTTATCTGATTTCAAACAATTATGAACCTATGAGCAAATTTTACTTTTAGCCGCTTTTATTATTATTTTTAAAAAAAATTGCAACGTTGTTAAAACACGTCTCGAACCACGTCACATAAATGCACCCATGATTTTTGATATATTTTAACATCGTTGAGATTTGGATTTGGGTCACATAAATGTGCACCCGAGTTTAAGAAGGTAAATTATTAAATAACGCGCCTAAAGCAACTAACACGCTGTTAACTTTGCGAAGGCCTTGGAAATTAGCTAAATGACACGCCTCGAATTCTAAATTTTTAAAGACATAATTAAAAAGGGCTGCGCAATTTGGTTTTATTTGGCGCGGCGTACCTCAACTTATTTTAATTAAAGCATTTTTACACTAACTCTTGAGGGCCAAAACTACATTTATTAAATATGGCACACCTCACTAATTGTTTCTAGGAAACCAATCAACATGATACTTAAATGGATTAAGGGCTATTCCTACATAGGGTCAAGCCCACTGTTATTCAGAGGAGATCAGACCTGAAAACAGGCCCAACACATGTCGAATTTCCACAATGGCTGAAAGCAGCCCAATGATAAACGCTTGCCATACGTGAATCGAACCAAAATGAATCATTGCCAAACTTGGGGCTCGAAATGGGCCTTCATCCAGACAAAGCTCGACTGAGTCAAGTGTAAGCGGGTCGTAAATCAAGCCTGGGGCTACAAATATAAAATGCGATCGATAGAATAATACTACTGGCTCAACTGACAAACGAAGAAGAGACAATATCTACAGAGATGTGAATGTAACCGAAAGAACAAAAAGATTCTATATTTTTGCAAAGCCATTAAGTTACTAGGATCATAATAAACTAGCCATTTGATTAACCACTTAAAAAAGAAAAACAAAAAAAAAAACAATTACATGCTTACTCCATTCATAGATCAAAATGATATACTACATATCCACAAGCATTTCTTCACAATTTCTATTTTTTTGAATTATTATTCTAAGTGATTTTAACACCCAAAATGTAACTATCAAACTAACAGAGGTGTTTTAACTTAACATGTATCTATACAAACGAAGTTCAAAGTAAAGCTCTCAGGACTTATGCATTTGCCAAATTCTACCAGTAACATATCACCAACAATCCCAAAGTCCAACATACAAATTTAGCTAATCACACTAAGAGTGGCCAAACTACATTGTCTTGACTGGCCCAATATATAAACATTACAAACAAAAAACTAAAACTTAAACAACAGATTCAAGCTGCCAGGTTTCAAACTTTCATTTTCTTCTTCATTATGACACATACATCAGTAGAATTTCACGAGAATGTATCTTGAATTTGAAAGTAAAATAGAAGAATGAGAGCACAAGGCAGTAATAGAGACAGTGTTCAGCCAACAAAAATTCACATAGAAATGATTGAGAGAAACTAATTTAAAACCAGAATTGATCCAACAATAGCATCAGCGAAACCAGTCATCAAAGTCCAACCAAATCTGACTCGAATACTTGAATACTAAACAAAGTTCAACTCATTTTTTACTTTTGACTATCCAGGGATCGTTTTTAATAAGGAAAACCTCAAGGATTTCAAAAAAAAAAACTTCAATGGAACAATATATTTTAGAGAATCTTAGCTGCCTCTGATTTTCTGTATTTTTTTGCACTCTAATTCTTTCCAGACTTTCCAGCTATTTTTTCCTTGCCTTCAAAGGCAATTTTAAGTGCCTTTATAGGCAAGGGAGTAGTGCAACATTCAAAAATTAGTTTTTACCCCTTTGTCCCTTTCTAATTTTTATTTTAGCTTACATACCCTCCACTTATTGACTTGTTTTCCAAGTTAACTATCATAATTCTAAAATTCCCATTAGAAACCCCTACTAGAAGCTTCTAGGGGCTTCTAATTTCTGTTGCCAAAGATTCCCTATCCCAATTACCTGAACTACCCTCCCAATGCCCTGTTAATTACCCCCTCAAACCTCACGGACAAAGCAAGGTCGAACATGACCCAAAACCAATTTCAAACCCAGGCTAATGGGTCGGCTGTCTTCACCCCCACGGGATAGTAAACAACAGACCCCAAGCCCAAATAAAACAAACAAAATTCAAGGGAAGAGAAGTCCAATTCATGATAGCAACAACACGCATCATTTAGTCATAATCCTATTTTATTCTTCTTCTTTTTTCCTTTTTTTTTTGAAAATGTTTTAGCCTGAAATTAACACTAAGTTATTAACTTAATCTTACAGAAAAAGAGATGAAGCTGAAAACCAAATGTTTAACTAAAGGGAGGGACAGAATATAGAGAAATATCCACAATCCGTTAAAACTTCAAAATCCTCAATGACGAGGCTGACTCGAAATCAAAACTCCAATGAACTCGAACGCTGGACCCACTGGTGAAAATTGTAACCCGAATATTAGCTGAACCTTCATTCGTAGCTGATAACTCATGCCAGAATTCTTATCGTGAGTTTGGAAAGAAACGAAGCGGAACCTAGGAGGCGAATCGTTTCAAAGAACATGCCCGAAATAAGGCCATGGTTGAAGGGCATTGTGTTCTTGGCTACGGCCAGACCTCCCTTGATGAAGAACTAAGGGGTTCATGCAAGCATTAACACGGACTGAACACTTAAATCGGAAATTTTTTAGGCAAAGAGAAAAAGGCTTGGATTTTTAACTTTTGATCTGAAATTGGGAACAATCCAGTGGTCTTTTGGACAAAATGATGGCAAGATAGGAAAGGGGGGATGATGGGGGTTGTCTGGTACAATTTGGAGAGATTTGGAGGTGCTCCGCCGCCGTAGGGCGATTTTCGGCCGGCGGAGCTGCTGCGGAGGGAGGTGGTGGTTTGAGGGAAAGGGTTGGGCTTCGTTCTTTTGAATCTGAGATGAAAATGAACGACGGGGAGGGCAACTAGGTCATTTAATGATGGGAAGGAGGGAAACAACGTAGTTTAATACTGAAACTACGTCATTTTGGGTTAACACATAATGGACCGGGTTGGGGTCGTTTGAGCTTGGATCAAGTGTGATTTGGGGTAGGTTTAAGGGTGTTTGGGCCTATGGAATTTACACTAAAGCAGCCCAAAGAGATTTCCTTCCTCTTGTTTTCTTTTTTTCTCTTTTTTTTATTTATAATTTTCTTTATCCTAATTTCTTTTAATCTAAAACTAAAGCTAAACCCAAGTTAATTCCTATTTAAATTATCCTAGCAAATTTAATTAATATCTAACACTTATTATACCTAATTAAAACCAAATTAAAAAGGACTACCAAAATTCCAAACTAACATTAAAGTGTGAAAGAAAACTATTTTTGTGATTTTCCTTTTCTATAAAATAACTAATTTACTACTTAACTCAAGAATTATAAAATTAAATCCTACATGCAAATGCAACCTATATTATTTTTTTCCTTTAATTAAAATAAACAGACACACGCACACAAATTCAAGCAATTAACAAAAAATGCCGTGAAAATCCACAAAATTGAAAATAATGAAAAGAAATTATTTTGTTTGATATTATGGGAGTAATTCATATAGGGCAAAAATCACGTGCTCACAACTGCCCCTTTTTGCTCAAAAACACGAAGAGTTTTCGTGCAAAGATAAGTGATTGGATACGAGCAATTTTTGCTCGTTTGAATACTCCATGTGAAGCATTTTTGAAAGATTTGACCGCACCCTACTTCGGAGGTTGCCTACATATCCTTGGCTAAAAAGGAATCAGGTCAATGTAGTTCGGGAAGGTCTGGTAGCTGGGACTACCATGAAGCTCTGGTTTTACTGTTGTTGTTGTTGCTGCTACTGCTTACTGAACCTCCTTATTGCACCGTGTCAAAATAAAAAGAAACTGGACTAGACTATGATCTATGAATTACAAAAGTCCTATCTATGTCTTCAAACTTGATCTTGTATTTCTTGCTGCCTTGTTGTCTTGTATTCTCCTGGTGGAATCCATTTGTTGCCGCCTTGAATTGTAATCTGAGATGTTTTCCCCTTCTCCGGGTGGATGCCTGATTGCTGAACTTGAAATGTATTCCCTTGTTCTCCAAGTGGGCTCCTGATTGCTGACACTTGAAATGTATTTCCTTGTTCTCCAAGTCGGCTCCTGACTGCTGCACTTGAAATGTACTCCCTTGTTCTCCAGGTGAGCTCCTAACTTCAACAAAATAGACAAAAAAAAAATTGTGCCCCAGTTTGGTTGCTGGGCGCATCATGTTACCAAATATTACTAAAAATTTGAAAGCTAAAACTTGAATTGTACTTCCCTTGTTCTCCAGGTGGGCGCCTAATTGCTGAACTTGAAATGTATTCTCTTGTTCTCCAGGTGAGCTCCTGATTGCTAAAACTTGAAATGTATTCCCTTGTTCTCCAGGTGGGCTCCTGACCGCTGCACTTGAAATGTGTTCCCTTGTTCTCCAGGTGGGATCCTGACTGCTGCACTTGAAATGTATTCCTTTATTCTCCAGGTGGGCTACTGACTTCAACAAAATAGACAAGCAAAGAAAATTTTCTACCCCAGTTCGGTGGTTGGGCGCATCATGTTACCAAATATTACTAAAAATTTGAAAGCTAAAACTTGAATTTTACTTCCCTTGTTCTCCAGGTGGGCGCCTGATTGCTAAACTTGAAATGTATTCCCTTGTTCTCCAGGCGGGCTCCTGATCGCTGCACTTGAAATGTATTCCCTTGTTCTCCAGGTGGGCTCCTGACCGCTGCACTTGAAATGTATTCCCTTGTTCTCCAGGTGGGCTCCTGACTTCAACAAAATAGACAAACAAAGAAAATTTTTTGCCCCAGTTCGGTGGCTGGACGCATCATGTTACAAATATTACTAAAAATTTGAAAGCTAAAACTTGAATTGTACTTCCCTTGTTCTTCAGGTGGGCGCCTAATTGCTGAACTTGAAATGTATTCCTTTGTTCTCCAGGTGGGCTCCTGATTGCTGAAACTTGAAATGTATTCCCTTGTTCTCCAGGTGGGCTACTGACCGCTGCACTTGAAATGTATTCCCTTGTTCTCCAGGTGGGCTCCTAACTGCTGCACTTGAAATGCATTCCCTTGTTCTCCAGGTGGGCTCCTGACTTCAACAAAATAGACAAGCAAAGAAAATTTTCTGCCCCAGTTCCGTGGCTGGGTGCATCATGTTACCAAATATTACTAAAAATTTGAAAGCTAAAACTTGAATGGTACTTCCCTTGTTCTCCAGGTGGGCGCCTGATTGCTGAACTTGAAATGTATTCCCTTGTTCTCCAGGTGGGCTCCTGATTGCTGAAACTTGAAATGTATTCCCTTGTTCTCCAAGTGGGCTCCTGACTGCTGCACTTGAAATGTATTCCCTTGTTCTCCAAGTGGGATCCTGACTGTTGCACTTGAAATGTATTCCCTTGTTCTCCAGGTGGGCTCCTCACTTCAACAAAATAGACAAACAAAGAAAATTTTCTGCCCCAGTTTGGTAGCTGGGCACATGGGTGAGTGTTAAACTGAATTATCCTACCAACTTTTATATGAATTTGAAAGCTAAGTCCTATTATCCATGGAGGTCCTGACAACTACTAACAATTACGAACCTAAGCTATATCCTCTAAAGGTGTTACTCCCACTACACTTGTTGTCTAAAAGGTCTTAAACTACTCCCCATTATCCATGAGGGTCCTGACAACTTCTAATTAAAAGACAGTTTTACCCTAGGCTATATCTACTGAAGGTACGACTTCCACTATATCTTGTTATCTAAACAGACCTTATAACTACATCCCATTATCCAGGAGGGTCCTGAAAGTTTATAGTCAAACCTGTTTTGGTGCTTGCTTTTTCTTGCGGAGAGTTCCTCCGAAAAAACGAATTTTCCTGCCCTTGTTTCAAGCAAAGAACATTTTGTCAGTTTTAAAACGGTGGTTAGCTGATGGCATTCTTGCTGAAGATCTTTCCGCTGCATTGTTTTATTTTGACCGGCTTCCCTGACCTGGCCTTGAACCGCTTGACTTTCTGACTGACTTTCAAACCCCCTGACCTGTGACAACCCAAGTGTTCTATACCCATGCTGTTGTTTCACATCTCTAACCCTCTAGTCCGAACCCTTGCATTTTCCCACGACATCACCAAATCATTCCACTGATGAAACTTCCGGTGATTCCCTGTATCCCCTCTTACATCATGTTCTCTTTGACATGCTCTGACCATGTTGTACTTTACAATTTTGGAAGTTGGTAGTGAACTTTGAGATCCTTTTCCACTTTTTTTGAACAAGACTGACATTGAAACATCTTAGATAGATAAACCCCGAAGAAAATGAAATGCAATGATTTTGTGAGTTAAGGATAAGAATAATCCAAAACCGGATGACTGCGAAAGGAAGAAAGAAAAGAAACTTATCTGACTGGGACAGTTGGTACCAATGATCATGACATGCATTTCGGACTAATCGGCCCAATCTGTCCAACCAACCAACTTTCAGTTGCCATACTTTGTTGCCCTAGAATTCCATAACTTGATTTCTTCACCCAAACCCTAACCTTGTTCATCCTGCGGTGCCTTGAAATAGTTTACCACCAACAGCCCTTTCTCATTTGTTCACTTCTTAACTCACTTTTTCCTTAAGGTACCCGTGAGGGTTTTCACCAATAAGACTCTCTCATTTTAATTTCTCTCATCTCCCATCACCTTACGATGCCCGTGAGGGTTTTCACCAATAAGACTCTCTCATTTTTTTTTCTCTCATCTCCCGTCGCCTTACGGTGCCTGTGAAGCTTTTCACCAATAAGACTCTCTCATTTTTATTTCTCTCAGCTCCCGTCACCTTACAGTGCCTGCGAAGGTTTTTACCAATAAGGCTCTCTCATTTTTATTTCTCTTAGCTCTCGTCGCCTTACGGTGCCCGTGAGGGTTTTCACCAATAAGACTCTCTCATTTTTTCATTACTTTCCTGCTTGGACCAGAGTGTTGCCCCTGATATGAATCACTTCTTCTTGCTCGACTTGACATTTCTTGAAGACTGATCAGAAGGTATTTCTTTAGATCGTAACGTGGGCTTTTGGACAGGGTTAGAAAGAAAGGATATAAAAGGCTCAAACAATTCAAGTGGGTTAACAATTATAACTTTTGGAATCATATTTCTCACAACAACCACAACTTCTGCCCCAGTTTCTTTGATTGGGGACTTTTGGATTTTTATTTTGATGGTACCGAACCGTGAGGCTGCCTACGCATCCTTAAAAGGAATTAGGTCGAACGTAGTTCATGTTATAAAAATTACTTTGTTGTTGTGATTTTTCCTTTCTTCTTCTTCTTCGATTTTCTCTTCTTTTCTTTTCTTTCTTGCTTTTGCCTTTTCTCTTTTTTTTCTCTTTTTCTTTTTCTCTTTTTTTTTTCTTTTTCTAATCTTTTTCTTTTCTTTTCTTTTTTCATTTTCATTTTTCTTCTCTATCTTTTCCTTTACTTATACTTTACGCTTGCATTTATGAACTTTGCTACTGATTCCAAAAGAGGGGTATGAAATAAAATAAATAAGTCTCAAAGGGATAACAAAGGATAAAGTGTTTAGATATCAGAACAAAATGCCTTCATCATTCCAATCTCCAAAACATACCAAGTGCAAACTACATAATCAAACAAACCAAGGAAAACATTTGTAATATCTTTTGATTGTACCAGACTCGATAACTATATCCACATATTCGCCTTCTACATCTGTTGAATACAAGGCACCATTGGACAACACTCTCACTCTTCTTACCACGAACGGCCCCTGGCAATTTGGAGTGAACTTGCCTTTGGCCTCAGCCAAATGTGGAAGAATATGTCTCAACACTTGTTGACCCACTTCGAACTTTCGTGGACGTACCTTCTTACTATATGCTCTTGCCATTCTCCGTTGATACAGCTGGCCATGTCATACTGCCGCTAATCTTCTCTCATCAATCAGACTTAATTACTCCGATTGAGTTCTGACCCACTCATCATCATCAATCTGTGCTTCATCATCAAGCTTCATTTTGGATTCTTAGGATTAAATTGGCTTTCAAAACATGGCCGAAGATTCCTCATGCATGTCATGCCATTGAAACCAGCATAAAAAGAACTGTACAAGAAAGAAAAGAAAAACAAAATGAAACTATCAGGAATGAAGAAGAAGGGAAATTGCATTCCATTGAAATTGAAAGAACAAAGTTTAACATGTCCAAATGGACGGAACATAGAATCTGAACCACAAACCTGGAATAATCCAGACAACTAAAAGAAAATCAAAGCCCACTACCAAAATTCTCTCCGAGTAGGAAGATGAGTAGCTTCCCAATTGTTGATCTTCACATTCGGTATGACAAAATGCACCTCTTTATCACCAGAATCTTCCCCAATTTCTATCGTGTTCACTTCATCAAATAGACTTTGGACCCTCTCCAATCAACTCCTCATCAAAGACAACCACAGGCTTTGGAACTGTTGACATCGGACGCTTCACTGCCCCTGACTTGACAAAAGTTCTGAAGAGGTGTGGGATATGAAGAGCGGCCATGCTTTCTTTTCCAAATTTGTAGCCTTCTTCACATCATCCTCTGTAGGCTTGAACCCCAGACCAAATGTATTAAGATTTTTACGTAGATATACTGGCTGCACGATACCTTGTAAAGATGCGCCCAGACCTTTACCCGGCACAAAACCATACTTCAACATCTCATTAGCTACTATGCGGATCGAAGGTGATCGCCTCGGCCTTGTAATTCATTTTCATTCAGAAATCCTTTCGACGGACATTGTTTTGAAAGTTTGATAACCCAAAAGTCCTTTATCATCTCCAACCGGAATAGATGAATCTTCATAAAGGGATAAATCCTCCTCACCACGCACAACTATTTCTTGTTTGTCCCACCCAAATTTCAACCAGGCAACCACATCCAGCACTTGAAATTCCACACTGAAACCAACTGGCCCTATCACCAATTCAAGAGTTATATCTCCAGGAGAACCTTTTCTTTTCCCATCAAAACCTCAAACACCTACACTGTTCATGTGGATTCTTTCGGTGCCGATCTTCAACTTTTGCAAAGTGGACAGAGGGCAACTATTTGCACTGGATCCATTATCAACCAACACCCCAGTGACAAAATAATTTTTGCATTTCACCATGATACAAAAAGCACGATTGTGCTTTGTACCCTCTATACGAAGCTTATCATCCGCAAAAGTGGTCCTATTTGTTTCGAAGATCCTGCTAGCGATATTTTCTAATTGATTCACTGTGATCTTATTAGGAACATGTGCCTCTTTCAGAATCTTCATTATGGCCCCGCGATGTTCATCCGATTGTGGCAACAAAGATAACAGAGAAATATTAGCTGGAGTTTTCCTTAATTGTTCAACAATGGAATAGTCTTGCACTTTCATCTTTCTCAAGAACTCTTCGGCCTCTTCCTCGATCACTGATTTCCTTACTGGCATTTGGTTACCCTTGAAGAGCTTGGCCTTCCTTAGTTCTTTGGAGGTAAGACATCCTCCGAAATGAGTCGGCCCTTCGATCTCAACAAATTCTTCCTCCACTTCTTTTCTCTTGTATATCGTTATTGCTCGTTTGTAGTTCAACGAGACATCCTTTATCTCAACCACGGGCAACTGAGTCATTGATTTAATAGCAACAGGGGTAATGAGAGACCCTTTCACAACTACAACAGGCTTGCTTGGCATCCCTAGTACCACAAACTTTGGCTTTTTCCGACTTGCCCCGACACCATTCGAAGACCCTTTTGCAAACATCGCGTCTTTTATAGAAACTTCATCTTGCTCGAAAATCTTATCGGGTTTTTAAATTTCAATGGGAGGCCCAAAATGAGAAGCGCAACAGTATGGATCCGAGATCTTGAAAGTTGGTTTTGTACCATAGTATTGGGCATCAGGAACTTTGAACAAGGTTTCACTAGAAGACAGAAGGATGTTGGCATGGGGAGGAGCTGCAAAAACGGGAGTAGTTAATGACATGCTTGTATTGGCGGGTGGAGCGTGAAAAGGCTGGGACAAGATGCCAGGGTAGTTGTGTCTAGGGGTAAAGCCTGGGTATGTTGGGAGGAGAGTCCAACGACATTGGGAATCTGGGATTGTGATGGTAGTGGGACGGAAGCTAGACTTTTGATGTGTTGATGGGGAATGAGAGTAGAAGGTGCCTACTAATACAAGCCTGGTACATCTCCATTATTTGGCGTTTCAACCTTTGGGCCTCTTCTTTCAACTCAAATTCCGATTCGAAAACACCTATGTCCGATCCCTCACTAATCACGGCTGTTTTGCTGTTTGGCCTAACGTGCATGGATGACTCGCCCAAATGCCACAAACTAACCACCTGTCTGTACTCAATACAACAACAACAATTTTGTCAGCGGTTAGGGCTTTAATAGAATGATAGCCACATATTTGTGGAATGAATGCACCTTAACAGTTAGTCATTTCTATTATGTATTTGTTCGGCTGCTTGCGTCATCCTGGCTTTTCATCTGCAAATTCTCTTACTCATTCATCCCTTTTCCTTGCTTTTGCTTTTCTTTGTTTTTCCCTCATTTCCCTCTCTTGTTTTGCCATTGTCTTCTCACGGTTTCTTATTTTCTCTCTTTTCCTTTTCGTTTCCTCTCTTGTTTTTCCTTTCCTCTCTTTTTATCACTCTTTTTTTCTTTCTTTTGGTTATGATCGAATTCTATAGAGATTGCCTACGTATCATGACCCCGCATGAATCAGACCGAGCGTAGTTCTTGGAGATAAATGTAAAAATAAACAAAATATTTTGGGATTTTCAAATAAAATATTCTTATTACATGGACTCCTACTACCGAATTTTACCATAAAAACCAACAGACTCAAAAAGGTAACTAACAGTAGAAAAATCAAGATTCATTTTGACTCAAAAAGTTATCACTATGTTTCAAAATTTCCATAAAAATATCCGGCTTTGCCATACGGCCTTTCAGCACTTCGAGGGAGAAGATTTTAAGGTTGTGTTCGCTTAACCGGCCAAAATCTTGAAAAATGACCAAAGATGGATGTTCTTGCAAAAACAGCCTTCCGGCGCCCTTTTGGGACATTCGACTATTTTGACAAGAATGACATCACCTTACTTATTTACAATGAAAAAAATAAAATTTGTTCTTTTTGGGCTAATTTTGCAAAAGAAAAGTTGAACTCGATGGAGGTTGCCTACGTATCTCACGCCATGTGAGAATCAAACTGGCATAGTTCGGGCAAACAAAACAAACTATTTTTGAAAGCAAAACTCTTTTTTCTTTTTTCTTTTTATTTCATAGGCAAATAAATAAACTATTTTTGAAAACAAGACTCTTTTTTTTTCTTTTTCATTGGCAAATAAAACAAACTATTTTCTGAAAATAAGACTTTTTTTTCTCGTTTTCTTTGGCAAATAAAACAAGACACTTTTTTTCTTTTCTTTTTTTCATTGGCAAATAAAACCAACAGTCAAGACTATTTTTCTTTTTCATTGGCAAATAAAACAAGACACTTTTTTCTCTTTTTTTTTTCTTTTCCCCTTTCTTTTTTTTTCTTCATTTTTCTCAAAAATTCGGCAGAGTTTCTATTTGGACATTGGGTTTTCTTACAAAAAAGGTGATTACCTCTCTCAACCCTCACACCACTATTTTCTTTCCCAAACCCTCCCATTTTATTTCAAAGCCGGTCAGTACGCAAATCCAAAACAGATAAATGCGCAAGTAGGTTGCACCAGGATGGTCCATTGCTCTGGGTATACCTGTCCTAGACGGAACCAACCCCTGTGTTGAGTCTCCTAAGCCAAAATGCATATGATGCAGATAAGCATTCCTACTAGGGATCCGGCATGAGGCTGAGTTATTCTAGGTTCAAAACCTGGGTATATGTTCTAGACTGTGTACCCAAGCGGAAAACTTGAGTCGAGGAGGGGGCTACATACCGGGGACCAAAAGGCCATCCGGCTTAGTAACTTGTCCGACCTCTTTCTTACTTTAGGTATGAAACTAACAGAATATGGAGTCTCGACCAGCGAGCACATCCCCGAAGATAAGAAGAGAAGGGTTTCGTAGCAGTTTATATATACAGTTCAGATAATATTAAAGCGGTAAAGAGAAACATTTTGCACATTAGTCCCAAACATGTAATAAAATCATATAAACAAATACAAATACAACAATTATTCCAAGCTCAAATTCTGAACCCTGAACCGAAGTTCTAGGTCCTTGTCCCCAGCAGAGCCGCCAGAGCTGTCACACCTCCTTTTTCACTACACCCAGAAGGGGTATAAAGGAGTTTTTCCAATTAAAGGACAATCAAAACGGGATTTATTATTAGAAAATTCAGAGTCGCCACTTGGGAGATTTATGGTGTCCCAATTCATCGTTGAATCCCGAATCGAGGAAGAGTTGACTCTGTTTAACAGTTCGCGAATCAGAAATTCGAGTAAGGAATTCTGTTAACCCGGGAGAAGGTGTTAGGCATTCCTGGATTTCGTGGTTCTAGCACGGTCGCTTAACTGTTATATTCGGCTTGATTTATCTGATTTCAAACAATTATGAACCTATGCGCAAATTTTAATTTTAACCGCTTTTATTATTAATTTTAAAAAAAATTGCAACATTGTTAAAACACGTCTCGAACCACGTCACATAAATGCAACCGTGATTTTTGATATATTTTAACATCGTTGAGATTTGGATTTGGGTCACATAAATGTGCACCCGAGTTTAAGAAGGTAAATTATTAAATAACGCGCCTAAAGCAACTAACGCGTTGTTAATTTTGCGAGGGCCATGGAAATTAGCTAAATGACATGCCTTAAATTCTAAATTTTTAAAGACATAATTAAAGAGGGCCGCACAATTTGGTTTTATTTGGCGCGATGCACCTCAGCTTATTTTAATTAAAGCATTTTTACACTAACTCGTGAGGGCCAAAACTACATTTACTAAATATGGCACACCTCACTAATTGCTTCTAGGAAACCAATCAACATGAGACTTAAAGGTATTAAGGGCTATTCCTACTTAGGGTCAAGCCCACTGTTATTCAGAGGAGATCAGGCATGAAAACAGGCCTAACGCATGTCGAATTTCCACAATGGCTGAAAGTAGCCCAATGATAAACGCTTGCCATACGTGAATCGAACCAAAATGAATCATTGCCAAACTTGGGGCTCGAAATGGGACTTTATCCAGACAAATATCGACTGAGTCAAGTGTAAGCGGGTCGCAGATCAAGTCCGGGGCTACCAAAATATAAAATGCGATCAATAGAATAATACTACTGGCTCAACTGACAAATGAAGAAAAGACAATAGCTACAGAGATGTGAATGTAACCGAAAGAACAAAAGGATTCTATATTTTTGCAAAGCCATTAAGTTACTGGGACATAATAAACTAGCCATTTGATTAACCACTTCAAAAAGAAAAACAAAAAAAAACAATTATATGTTTACTCCATTCATAGATCAAAACGATATACTACAGATCCACAAACATTTCTTTACAATTCCTATTTTTTTGAATTATTATTCCAAATGATTTTAACACCCAAAATGTTACTATCAAACTAACGGAGGTGTTTTAACTTAACATGTATCTATACCAACAAAGTTCAAAGTAAAGCTCTCAGGACTCATGCATTTGCCAAATTCTACCAGTAACATGTCACCAACAATCCCAAAGTTTAACATACAAATTTAGCTAATCACACTAAGAGTGGCCAAACTACATTGCCTTGACTGACCCAGTATATAAACATCACAAACAAAAAACTGAAACTTAAACAACAAATTCAAGCTGTCAGGTTTCAAACTTTCATTTTCTTCTTCATTATGACACATACATCAATAGAATTTCACGAGAATGTACCTGGTTTTGAAAGTAAAACAGAAGAATGAGAGGTCAGCAACAAGGCAGTAACAGAGATAGTGTTCGGTCAGCAAAAATTAACCTAGAAATGATGGAGAGACACCAATTTAAAACCAGAATTGATCCAACAATAGCATCAGCGAAACCAGTCATCAAAATCCAACTAAATCTGACTTGAATACTTGAATACCAAACAAAGTTCAGCTCATTTTTGACTTCTGACTATTCAGGGATCGTTTTTAAAAAGGAAAACCTTAAGGATTTCAAAAAAAAAACTTCAATGGAACAGTATATTCCAGAGAATCTTAGCCGCCTCTAATTTTCTGTATTTTTTTTATCTCTAATTCTTTCCAGACTTTCTAGCTATTTTTTCCTTGCCTTTAAAGGCAAGTTTAAGTGCCTTTATAGGCAAGGGAGTAGGGCAGCATTCAGAAATTAGTTTTTACCCCTTATTTCCTTTCCAATTTTTATTTTAGCTTAGATACCCTCCACTTATTGACTTGTTTTCCAAGTTAACTATCATAATTCTGAATGTCCCATTAGAAACCCCTGCTAGAAGCTTCTAAGGGCTTCTAATTTCTATTGTCAAAGATTCCCTATCCCAATTACCTGAACTACCCTCCCAATGCCCTATTAATTACCCCTTCAAACCTCACGGACAAAGCAAGGTCGAACATGACCCAAAACCAATTTCAAATCCAGGCTAATGGGCCGGCTGTCTTCACCCCCACGGGCTAGTAAACAATAAACCCCAAGCCCAAATAAAACAAACAGAATTCAAGGGAAGAGAAGCCCAATTCATGACAGTAACAACACGCATCATTTAGTCAGAATCCTATTTTCTTCTTCTTCTTTTTTCCTTTTTTTATGAAAATGCTTTGGCCTGAAATTAACACTAATTAATTAACTTAATCTTATAGAAAAAGAGATGGAGCTGGAAACCAAATGTTGAACTAAAGGGAGAGAGATAATATAGAGAAACATCCACAATCCGTTAAAACTTCAAAATCCTCAATGACGAGGCTGACTCAAAATCGAAACTCCAATGAACTCGAACGCTGGACCCACTGGTGAAAATTGTAACCCGAATATCAGCTGAACCTTCGTTCGTAGCTGATAACTCGTGCCAGAATTCTCATCGTGAGTTTGGAAAGAAACGAAGCGGAACCTATGAGGCGAATCATTTCAAAGAATATGCTATAAGACCATGGTTGAAGGGAATTGTGTTCTTGGCCACGACCAGACCTCCCTTGATGAAGAACTAAGGGGTTCATGCAAGCATTAACACGGACTGAACACTTCAATCGAAAATTTTTTAGGCAAAGAGAAAAAAGCTTGGATTTTTTATTTTTAATCTGAAATTAAGAACAATCCAGTGGTCTTTTGGACAAAATGATGGCAGGATAGGAAAGAGGGGATGATGGGGGGTCTGGTAAAATTTGGGGAGATTTGGAGGTGCTCCGCCTCCGTAGGGCGATTTTCGGCCGGCGGAGCTGCGGCGGAGGGAGGTGGTGGTTTGAGGGAAAGGCTTGGGCTTCGTTCTTTTGAATCTGAGATGAAAATGAACGACTGGGAGGGTAACTAGGTCGTTTAATGATGGGAAGGAGGGAAACGACGTAGTTTAATATTGAAACTACATCATTTTGGGTTAACACAAAATGGACCGGGTTGGGGGCGTTTGGGTTTGGATCAGGTGTGATTAGGGGTTGGTTTAAGGGTGTTTGGGCCTATGGAATTTACACTGAAGCAGCCCAAACAGATTTCCTACCTCTTGTTTTCTTTATTTTCTTGTTTTCTTTTTATTTTCTTTATCCTAATTTCTTTTAATCTAAAACTAAAACTAAACCCATGTTAATTCCTATTCAAATTATCTTAGCAAATTTAATTAATATCTAACACTTATTACACCTAATTAAAACCAAATTAAAAAGGAATACCAAAATTCCAAACTAACATTAAAGTGTGAAAGAAAACTATTTTTGTGATTTTCCTTTTCTATAAAATAACTAATTTACTACTTAACTCAAGAATTATAAAATTAAATCCTACATGAAAATGCAACCTATGTTATTTTTTTTCATTAATTAAAATAAACGGACATGCGCACACAAATGCAAACAATTAACAGAAAATACCGTAAAAATCCACAAAATTGAAAATAATGAAAAAATATTTTTTGTTTGAAATTATGGGAGTAATTCATATAGGGCAAAAATCACGTGCTCCCATGGTTCATTCAGGTTTTATTTTAGCATACACATTTGCTAGTCAAAGTTTCTTGGTTTTACTCGTAGGAGATGCACATCTTAGTCTAGTCTTTAGTTTACTCTCATCATTGCATCAGTAATATAAGTGGTTTACAATTTTGCTAACAACTCACAAATCTTCCTAGTGCTAACTGGGGCAGAAGATTTCATTTGTTTTGCTTGTTTTGATTGCAGGAACCCACCTGGAGAACAAAAGGGAAAGCAACAATGTTCAAATGAAGACGGTTTAAGTTTAGCAATCAGGAGCTCATCAGAAGAACAAAGCAGCAGTTTAAGTGTTGGTAATCAGGAGCTCACCCGGAAGAACAAAGGGAAGGCAACAATGGTCAAAGGAAGATGACTCAAGTTTAGCGATCAGGCGCCCACCTGAAGGAAAGGGAAAAGCATCTTAGATTACAATTCAAGCCAGCAACAAAAGAAGAACGCGACAAGAATACGAGTCAACAATCCGAGGTGATCAACAGAAGTTAGTCACAATAAAGAAAAAAAAGGAGAAAGGCAAGAAGTTAATCCAAATACAAAAGAAGGATGAACTAGCAAGCATCAAGGTTCAAATCCAAAGTCTGCACGAAGAACCATTCAAGACTCAATATCAAACTTCAGAAGACTTATAGATATGAATCTTGTAACTCATAGTTGATAAGCTTAGTTAGTTTTTTTTATTTTTTTGATTTGGATGTAACATCAGGACCGTGGACCGGAACTTCGACAGAATGAGACCTCGACCGGCTCTCCGCCTCGGTATACTCCATCATCTCACTCACCTCTGAACTACACGTGGCCTAATCCTTTATAGCCAAGGATATGTAGGCAGCTCAGACACCAGGGCTCGGTCACATTCTCCTTTCTCTTAGTTTTAGTCTCTCCAAATAAGGGTCGGGTCAAAAAAGCTATCTAGTCATTCTTTGTCTGAAAATTCTTCGCGTTTCCAGTCAAAGAGGGACAATTGTAGACATGTGATTTTTGACCTTCCCCAAAATTTTTTATATTTTAGCATGTAAATATTTAATTTAGGCATAATATAGCTATTTTAACTCATTTTTACTCTTTTACTTTTATTTTATTACAAGAAAATAAAATTTTCAAAAAATATATTCATTAATATTTTGTAGTCATTTTTAATCTCGAAAAATACCAAAAAATAGTTTTGTTTTAACGGTAAGTCTTATTTTAATAATTATTTTTACTTAGGTAGAGCTAATTAATATTTTTGATAATACTTTTAGTTAATTAAGTTAATTTTAAACATAGCTAGTTATAAAGGCCCAAGTTTCTAGCTCATTCCTTAAGCTCAATATCCAATATCCATTAAGTTGATCCTAGAGACCCTTCTAGACTCTTCTTTGGAACAAGAAATAAATAAAAAGATCCTAAGGATTTAATACAAAAGAACTAGGGACTAATTGGCAAAATACACAAAATATAAACCTAGGCCCTAGACCTACATAAAGTTAACGCCTACAATGAGCTAAAAGACAAAAAAGATACGCCCAAAAATCTAAAGGAATTAGCGCAGCTTTTCACAGGACCCCATCCCCTGTACTTTTCGTCTTCTTCTCCATCCTAATTTCTAAAAAAAATATCTGTAGCATCCTCCCCATGGAAACTCGTTAGCTTCACCCCAGCCCCCATTTTTCTCCACTTAAAAAACCTTCAAATTCAGCCACCAACACCACCTAAAAATATATTGGAAAACCATCTGAAGCAATCTCAAAAATCAGCTCCAAAAAATAACCGTTAAACCCAGAAAAATAGTCTAAAACTTCCCCATTTCAGCTCAAAAACACAGCAACGATTTTGTAGAATCCCAACCTCATCCCATCACTGTTAGCGCTCCCAAGCAGCTGCGAATCATCCATCAAAATCCAGCCGAGTCCCGACCTTGTTTCCTGTTTTGTCGTTACGTTCAAGCGATTCTGTTCAGGTATTTTCTGGTGAGGTTCTCGTTCATTTGAAAGTCGGTTCCAACGAGTTTGTTGATGCTGTATTTCCTTTTCACGAGTTTCTTATATAATTACAGATCTGAAATTGCTTTACTCAAGGTTCATTTATCCCATTCTCACTTTATTCTATTACTATGTTAGTAGATACATGTTTTTTTGTGTGAAATCTGTTATGTGACAATTTTTATGCCTTTTGTATGCAATTTTTGTTTCCACGCTTCCGGAAATTAACTTTGAACTATGTGGGGTATTAAAATAAAGAAAGTGTTCTTCAAGGAAATAAATAAATATATATATATACGACAAACTCTAATTAGCAGAGTAGAAGCCGTAAGTATTTCAAGCAGCTTGTAATATTTGATGCGCCTGACATTTTAAAATTTTGCTTTGTATGTCTATTTTTCTTGACTTTACTTTCTTTATACTTTGATGGTGCTTTATGTGAGGTTTTTGTTTCATGTGGGCAACTTCGTATATGTATTTTAAATTTGACTAGTTAAAATGGGGCAAAGATGTTTTTTTTTCTTATGGTATATATATATATATCCGGCAAACTCTAATTAGCAAAGTAGAAGCCATAAGTATTTCTAGCAGCTTGGATATTTGATGCGCCTGACATTTTAAAATTTTGCTTTGTATGTCTATTTTTCTTGACTTTACTTTCTTTATACTTTGATGGTGATTTATGTGAAGTTTTTGTTTCATGTGGGCAACTTCGTATATGTATTTCAAATTTGACTAGTTAAAATGGGGCCAATATATTTTTTTCTTATGGTTTATTTTGTGATTTTAGTTGCTGAGTTTCATTAATATTAGTATAGTTAGCAAATTTTTAAAGCGTGCTTCTGCTGCTACATAAAGTATAAAGATAGAAATGATGCTTTTTGGATTATTGTTTCTGGCAATTCAGTGGCGATGCGCTACTGCTTGGATTAAGTCTTCTGTGTCGATTTTAATTTGTTTGGATCTTTTCTCCTTTCATTTGCTCATATGTCTTTGGAGGTATTATTTTGATTATTGGGATAGGCACGTTTAATATACAATTAAATGTAGTTCTCTAGGCCGAGGTGTGCCATTCATAATTAAAAATTTTAATCCTTAGAAACCGAGGCGTGTCATTTAGTTTAATTCCCATGGCCCTCGCAAACTTGAAGGTGCGTAGTTGCTTTAGGCGCGCTATTTTAAAAATTGCCTTCCTAAACTCGGGAGTATATTTATGTGACCCAAATCTAAATCTCAATAATATTAAATAAAATATGTCGGAGACCGCGGGTACATTTATGTGACGTAGTTCAAGACGTGTTTTAAATAACGTTGAAATCTTTCAAAAAATAACAAGTAAATAAAAGCGGTTATAAAGTTAAAATTGCATCATAGGCTAAAACATGTATTAAAAATTAGATAATTAGGCCAAGAATAATAGTTCAGCGACCGTGCTAGAACTACGAAACTCGGGAATACTTAACACCTTCTCCCGGGTTAACAGAATTCCTTACCCGAATTTCTGTGTTCGCGGACTATAAAACAGAGTCAATCTTTCCTCGATTCGAGATTTGAACCGGTGACTTGAGACACCATAAATTATCCCAATTGGCGACCTGAATCTTAAATAATAATTCCATTTCAATGTCACTTTAATTGGAAAAACTCCCTTACACTCTTCTGGGGGTAGTAAAAAGGAGGTGTGACAGGAGTTTAGGGTGAAATTGAGGGAGTTAGGGCTTGAGTTTTGGAGAGTTTGTGGTGAGGATTTGAAGGACCAAACGGAGTCCAATTTTGATAAACTTTATATGGTTAGACTCGGGAGAGGACGAGGTTTATTATTCTATTATTTTTGACTGATTTCGAGATGTGGGTCCGGGGGCCAGGTTTTGGTCGATTTCAGATTTTTGACCTATTTATATAGTTTTTTGTTGTGGAATTCGATTCTCTAGCCATGTTGATAACATTATTTTGATTATGGGTAGATTCAGAGTTTTTGGAGACTGAGTCAATAGACGAGGACATGCCGGAGTAGGGAATTTTTTCAATTTAAGTGACGTTATTCGAAATGGGATTATTTATTTAATTTTTTCAGAGTCGCCACTTAGAATAGTTTATTTTGGTGTCCCAAGTCACCAGTTTATTTTAAAATCCAAAATCGAAGAAAATTCGACTTTCCTTTGAAGTCTGCGAACCAGAAATTCTGAATAAGGAATTCTATTAACCCGAGGAAAGATGTTGGGCACCCCCGAATTCTGTGGTTCTAGCACGGTCTCTTAAACTATCACAATTGGCCTATTATCTAATTTTAATAGATGTTTAACCTACGGTTCAATTTTAACTTTATAACCGCTTTTATTTAATTTTTTCTTAGGAAAGATTCAACGTTATCTAAAATACGTCTTAAACCACGTCATATAAATGCACCCGCGGTCCATGACACATTTTATCTAACGTTGTTGAGATTTGAATTTGGGTCATGTGAGTAAGTGATTTTTTTCCTAAGCTAATTATTTCCAAAAATTCAAACAAAATAATTTTCTTTATTATTTTGCACTTTTTGTGAATTTTTTTGTTATTTTCTGGTAATTGTTGCATTTTATCTGTGCATTTTAGTTCATATGAAAAATACAAAAAATACATTTGGCATTTGTTTGAGATTTAATTTCACATTTTAGGATTAAGTAGTAGTTTAAATTGCTTGAAAATAAAGAAAATAACAAAAATAGCCCATTTTTGCATATTTAGTTGTTAATTGTTAAATAGATTTTAAACAATTTTAGAAAATTAACTAGCTTAGTTTGGCAAGTAAATTAGGTTTCATTTCTAATTTTTGCTTTTTATAAAATACATAAAAATACAAAAGTAATTAAAAAAAGAGATAAATAATTAAAAGAAATAAAAGAAGAAAACAAGTGAAAGAGTGGCCTTTATTAGAAGACCCAATTTGGGCCAATTTTAATAAATTCTGCCTGAGCCCAAACCAAAATCACCCCTGAACCTGCCTTTAACCCAGGCCCAATCCTGGCCAAACCGGTCCAGCTCCCATAGGCGTGAAACGACGCCGTTTTGGGTGTCATGCAACCTAGGCCATCCATGCCCTTTAATCCAACGGCCACAGTTGAGCTTCACATTAACACAATAGTGTCCGAAAATCAATTAAACCCTAAAAAAACATAAGTCGCCTTCCTCGTATCTCTGTAACGCCGCCGGAAGTCGCCGCCGGCGACGACGCCACCTTCACCAATCCGTCCCAAAATAACACCCCAAATTCTTCTCTTCGTCCTCTATCCGAATCCACTCCCCTTTTCCGTCGAATCTAACTCAAACGCGTCGAATTTTGGATCGAAATTTTCTGGCCACGACGCCACCGCGTCCAAATGATACCAGATTAACAACATAGCCTACTCTCCCCATCCTTTATCAAACCCCCTAGCCCCGCCACTCAACTATGGTAAGAATTGCTCGAATTTGGATTTGAAATTTTTTGACAAACCCTGGTTTCGCTAAAACTCACCAAATCAGTGCTATGTGACTTTCCCCGCCTTCCTCATGATACTTCTATCATCGTTGGTGGTCTAATAACAACAGGACTGCTCGAATTTCGAATCAAGAGTTAGCAGACCTCGAGCCCGTTAGTGAGTTTTCGATTGGTTTGATTTTCTTCTATTTGCTCCCATTCTTATATAGGTTAATTTCCCGTGTGATTTGCATGTTTATTTTTCTTTTCTTGTGTTCTGAGTCGTGTTTAGTTGTTCGTCTGATTCATCTTGTCTTGTTTGATCATAGTCTAATTGTTGGTTCTTAATTTAGTGAATATCCTTTCAATTTTCTGATTCCGCATAGGTATAAATGATAATTGCGGTTTGATTCTCTTTTGGTTAAATTTGCTTCAAGATTTTCTTCAGTTTGGTGTAATGATTTATCATTTCAATATCACTTCTTTGTTGTAATTGTTCCAACTTCCGGATTAATTGAGTTGTTTAGGTGGATTTATGGTAAATTGGTTTGGTTTGATGGTTTTAATTAGGAAAAAAAGGGGTTGGAGTTAATTAGTGTTAGACTGGTAGTTTCATAACAGAGTAAATGATAGTTTAGTCATTTTTAAATAAGGAATCTTACAAGTGGATAATTAGGAATGTCCTAGAACATTCTAGAATAGGAGTCTAGTTTCAATTTTAGGAAGTTAAGGCACTAGCTTGAGTAGCAAGTTAAAAATAAAAGGACCAACTGAATAAAATTGAGGGGGGCTGTGCTGTAAATAAAAAAACTTCAGCCTTCCCTCACTTTGCCTATATAAGGGCACAATTAGTGCATTGGGGGGGGGGGGGGGTTTTTTT